>JAUYWH010000004.1:2462086-2542252 GCA_034779795.1 Ctenopoma multispine
CCCCCCCCCCCCCCCCCCCCCCCCCCCCCCCCCCCAGGGGGCAAACAGAGAATATGAGTAGAGAGAAAACCTCGGTGCTGCCTAAACAAGTAGAATAGAATCTGAGCTACACAACCTACAGAGAAGGAGAAGAGCAACACAACAGCACGACACACATTCACACACGTAAGTAAGAGTTTGTCTGCAGACCGTGGACTGTGGGAGGAAATGCAGCAGCTGTGTTTAACCCATGTAAACATGAGGAGAGCTCAATGGTGAAGAGGGAAGACGTAGGCACACGCTCAGGCCTGATTGAAAGTTTCTATTCACTCAACAGCAACGTCTAAGCCACGAAACGACCTGCTGTGATTCATGCAGAGCTCACTTCACACCCAGAGTGCATTCACTGAAGCCGCTTTCACGCCTGCTCTGCGTGACGTGGCCCTAACAAACCCTGGAGCCTCAAGCGCCGTAGTCTTGCCCTTTTTCGCCTTTTTAGACGGAGAGAAGACTCCAGTGAGAGATTTATGTGAATGATAAATAAATGATGATAAGAGTCATTTCTCTCAACATGGAAAATCCATATGATTATAAAACTATGCAGAAAAAAACATGAACAGTTGAGGGAAAAATACTTGATTGCTGAAGAGTTTTAAGGCAGATCTGCAGATTTCATTTAGAGTCAAGGACACGAGTACTTGTGTAGAACCTGTCTGAGCTGGGTCCCGGGGGTCTGCAGGTGCCTCGGGCTGTTATAAAGGTCGGGCCATTCAAATGGAGGAATTGGATTTGGTGTAATCCCCACTCTTGGTGACAGGCAGCTCATAACAACATGTTTGCATTGCAAAGATAAGCAGCGTGTTGTAGTGTATATTTAAACTTAATAAATCAGACCTCGGATAATCCATTAAAATATCTGTTTACACCTAGAAGGCAAAAACCATTTGTATTTGTAGTATTTAACAGTTTTTTTCTTATATCATTATTCAGTCATAAAGTGGGAAATATGACAAAATACACGTTCTCCAAGAGAGGTTCCAGGGACCAGCGGATTTGCCTTTGTCTGTATCGGCCTTCTCAGTCTTTGTCACGATGGTCCATAAAACTTTCCTCTGTTATATAGATGTTATCTAGTGTATCAAGACTTTAGGGGCCTTTTCAAACCTATGGTTGATTTGCTCTGCCCCAAACCTGTGGACCACTTTGTAAAGTTGATGGTTGGATCATGTTGTCACTGTCTCAGAGTTTGTTTGGTACAACACAGAGACCACGTGTATTAAAGGGTCACACACACGAGTGTGATGGCTGTTTCCAGACCTGCCCAACTGAATCACCACAAGTCAACTGAACTAAACGAGGCAGATTTGAGCATTTTGTCATTTTAACTGAGAAAAAAATATAATTGTATGTAATGGTTAGAATTTAACAACAGATCCAGTCATGAACCAGGTCTGATTCATGGGGTTTGTTGGAGAGAGAGATTCAAGTCTTGTCCACTTCACTACTTTATTTTGCAAAGCAGTGCTGATAGTCCATCTGTTGTTTTGGTCACGGGTTGATTTGTGCAATAGTAGGTCTGACATGGTGATGTTGGGATTGCTAATTTGGCAGCGTGGGAAAGAGAGAGTGGCAGAGAAATGATAAGGAGTTTACAGATTTCTCTAACATGCTTGTAATGCTTGCATGTTACATCTGCATGAGTTGTAGCTGTTAGACTAAGTATGCCATGCATGCCACAGATGTTCGTGTGCAGCAAAGCAAAATGCAAAAGGTCTCTGATAATAGGGGCTTCTTCTTTAAAACCGTCTGAGCCGAATCATTTTTCAACAAGACCACGTGTCCTGGCAGGCGTCTAACAGTTTCCAGAGGTTTGCTGCTAGCAAATCAAATCTGAACACATTTCAGTTTTAGTGGTTGCAGATCTCACACCTTAACCCTCAATCCCGTGACCCAGGACCTTCTGCCTGTCAGCATTACGTCACACACCTTCGCCTCGTACTAAGAGGTCGGATAGAAGCCTGGAGCCTCGTCCTGCTGACATTTCATTAGTGTTTCTGTTTGTTGTACATCTGATATCGTTCAGACTAAAACCTAATAAATGTATCTGAAAAACAATGAAGCCTGACATGTATCTCTTACCTTTAAGATGAACATGCTTTACTGTCAGAGGTTTATTAACAGTTGAAACAAACGGCACCAGTATAAATGCTACCTCACGGGGTTGTTACTGAAGTAGTGTGATTTGACTGTGATACTGCCTCCTATCGTCTCCCCCCTGACACTGATAAACCACCCTCGCATTCAACAGAAATTGCACCTTAATGAAAACCTGTGAAATCGTAAAATTTCCTCCACGTGTTCCCACCTTGTCAGTCATTTTTCTTATCACATGATAAACTGCCACGCCTTATTGAAAGTCTGTCCACACATCGTGATGCTCAGACTAATACGAAAGGTAAAAAAGACACCAAACAGGTCCAGGTTTGATCAAATTACTTTGAGCTCACGGTGTCATCTCCTCCTGCGGTCTCTGACATGCAGAGGCCTGCAAGACATCTAGCTGTTCTGATGGATGAGAAGAGGTTGTTAGTTTTACTTTCGTCTATTAAACCGCAAAGAGCATTTAAAGGTACAGTTTCCACTTCATTCAACACATCAAATTTGTCCTTACAACAATGAAATTTGACAGTAAAAAGTCTTTGTTGGGTTGAGAGAGGAGCCAGATTATCAGCTGTGTCCGTGCTCTCTGTCTCCGTCTTGAGTTGTTTGTCATTCGCAGATTTCTTGACGCCGTCAATAATAATCGTATCTCGTATTGATTGGCTTTCAGTGTAGTTGATTGTGTCTGCTGTGATGGGATGTGGCTGGTTTGAATCGTTTCTACCGCACAGTAAATTTCATTAGCTCAGCCATGTTTTGTGTGACGTTTTAAAATAGTCCGAAGTCTTTCTTTGAATCATGGATCAGTTCTCTTATTTGTGGAAAAAAATGTACACACACACGTCATTTGAAAATGACTAGAAATCATCGTCCACACTCAGCACGTGTAGTCTGACAGTGCACTGTCAGCAAGATAGAGGGGTGTGTGTGAGTGTGAGTGAGACGGATTCAGTTCAGCCATGCATAATTCAGATTTGGAGAAACAAAGGCCTGCTTATGTCATAGCAGGGGGAGCTACATAATCTTGCTAGTTGAGCAGAAGAGAACGAAATCCAGCTTCCTGGATGAGACAGGATGAGAGCACATTCAGCATCTTTAGCTTTTATGTGTCTTCCAAGAATGACCGTTACCTGTTTTACATAACTAAATAATAATATACTAATACTAATAATATACAGTAACAGTGTTCCCATCTTTTCTGCAGTTCCATCGTGGTTAGAATTCACATTATTGTCTTCTATGAAAATGTTTTTTTACTTAATTGTTGTTTAACGAGAGGAAAATCACTTGTTGTTCCCTTTGTGCTCTGAATTTGGTGCATGTAAACAAGACCTTCACTTTTTCATGATTATCATCTTCATTTATGTCGATTTCTTGTCTTCTTTCATATCTTTTCATGCTCTGGCATCATCCTCTTTCACCCAACAGCCACCAGTTTCAGATCACAACACAGGGAAAAACAAGTTGCAAAGATGGAGGTGATGTTATCTTACATGCTGTACTGCTTATGCCCTCTGCTGGCCACAGAGTGAGCCTGCAAATTAATTGCAACCTCTTTCTTTTTCAAGCTTATCACCCACTGTGTAGGCTTTTACATAATCTGATTATTAGACCTGGCTCACACGTTCTCATTAAACAAAAGCCACTTCTCCTAATATGGTGGGACGCGTCTTTGTTTTTGTAAAATAAACGAATATTAATGTTTCAGGGAATCGCATTTCATCAAAAACCACGGAACAAGAGTGAACCATGAGTTTTGTGTTTCTAATTACTGTTTCTAGACATAATGAATTGACTTTTTATTTACTTTGGTGATACTTTCCCTGCACATTCAACCTCGCCACTGAACTGTCAAAATATGAGGAAATGTTCGCTAGAAAGACGGTAATGAGTATCTTTGAAACTCATACTAACTTCAGCTGAACTTGGACTGTGGATTTTGTCCCACATCACTTCCGAAATAGAACCCCCCCTATAATTCTGTGTTTGTTGTGTAAAAACATAATTAAAAATGTACTGATTGTAGCAAATACATCCTCAGGTGAACAAGAACATAGAACTTTTTTAACAAGAATTGGGCATTTTAGCAGCAATAACTTGAACTAATTGTTTTCTGTGTTACTTTTACTCTCTATCATTAAGGAAGAACTTTGACACATTCTTCTTTTCAACATGGCTTCATTTCATTGAGATTTTTAAATACCTACTACAAAAGACTTTAAAAGTTGTCTTGAGTTGAATCTTGAGTACAAAAAGACTAAGTTGATAATAAGTTGATACGTGATGCAACAGCTAATGTGGTATGTGTATTATTGTTACCTGACCAAGTCTCCCACTAACAAGGTGAATGTACAGTATGAATAGAGTTTTGTGTGCATTCCTAAGCATCTGTGAGTGTACAACTTCACTCAGTGACCACAGGGGGGAGATGATTGATCTGATCTCAGACAGTGAGATGTACAGTTGTAAACACTGTTACGCCCCCAGAACAGCAGACCAGGTGCTTTACCTCACATCTTTGCCTTATACAGAGTACTTTCTTTTTGCATTGTTTTGTCCTTTTATGCACCGTATCCTTACTGCTGGGTGTTTTTGTATGTTCTTCTGTTTGTTCTTTGTTGTATGTAAGCGGCCGGATACCTGAAATTCCCCTCAGTATTAATAAAATGTCTGTCCATCTGTCCAGTCAATCATTCCACATACTGCACAGTAGAGGATTGTACCCTTCAAGTCAGCTGTATCATTACATCAAGTATAAATGTAGTAGTAGTCTGCTAAAAGGCTGCACAGTGAAAACCTCTTTGTTGACAATGTGACTTCACGTGTGTCTCGTGAAAAGCTTCAAATGCAGCTTCTTCTCGGGACTTGAGATATTTACAGCTACCTCACCCTTCATCGCCATACTTCTACCCTGAGTTTCTACGAATGTGTGCATATTCCCTGAACAGGCTAACTAACTTCAACAAGGAACAGTCTGAGATTATCTGATCCACTCAGGTGATAACTCTGCTGGTGCAGACAGATCAGGAGTCATGGGCATTTTTTCATGTCTAATTATCATGACTGGTAAAGCAATAGATATAAATGTACAGTAATAATGATGTTTTTGTATCTGTCAGGATTAAAACTTAAACTTAAAGCAGACATAATTAACTTCTTCAGTGGATCACACATCTATTTTCAGGCTCTTTCAGCTCATTGATTTGGTTTTACAACTGATACCTTTGTTATTTTAGCATTTTAACATTGTTTTCACCGTACGGCACATCAGGAAAAGTACATTATCAGCTAATCGTACCCATGTAGCATCAAAGTTAACAAATCTTGTTAATTATGTGCTGCATATTATGTTACTAACAAACTGTGTTTTCAGTTGTATTTTGGAGGCCAGGTAGTTTCAAGTTTGTAATATTTAACTTGCACCTGCCCTGCAACATTCATATAATAATAATAACAATAATAATAATAATTAACTCTGAAATGGTGCACATATAGTCTAGGCTGGATTACCCAACGGGTCTACAGGTATGATGCAAGTTCTTGCTGCTTCAGTTTAAAGTCACAATATGACCACAAAGAAACAAAAGTGACCAATAGGATAGGCATGATGATCATAAGAAGATAACGATTTGCCAAAAACATATGAAAAATCTCTAAAAGGACATAATACAACTAAAAACAGACTCGAAATGAGCACAAACCATGGCAAACATGAGATGATAGATGGACACAAAATGACCAGAAAACCGGCGCAAAAACTACCCCATAAATGACGCCTTTATTTGTAGTATTTATTTTTCCTTTTGGGGGCGTAGATGTGGGGACTCTTTTTATCTGAATGTGCATAGGTGCCCTTTTTTCTACTTGAGTCATGTACACTGGTGGAGCAAATAAGTACTTTAGTCTTTTATTAATGACAGTACTTGAGTAAATATACTTAGTTAAGTAGTTCCTCCAGTGAGCGGAGTACTTTTACGTTACACAGTTACTTGAATTAAAGTAAAATATAAAAATATTTGAATGCTCCATCCGCACCGCGCGTCTTCTGCGTCTTGGCGCTGCGTCACTGCGGGGACACTAGGGCCGCACGGACACCGAGCCGCCCGCCGCTCAGGTCTCAACCAAGAAGGTTGTGAAGTTCAGAGGCCGACACCAAACTATCCACCGAGCGATACCTGTGGGACACCACGTCACTGGGCAGCTAGTAACCCGGCCATCAGATGCAGCATTACGCGTGTGTCCACACGTTATTCTGATCTCAGATTGAAGGAGGAAACGTCATGAGTGGACTCTCAGCAGGAGAAAGTGCCTCATTTCCCAATGGACCACGAAAGGTAGGAGCTGAGTGCAACACGTACAGCACGGTGCTGTTTCACAGACTGAAACTAGTCGCAAACAGCCAAACCACTGCCAAAGATGGTGCGTTTTTTTTTTTTGTTTTACAGAATTTTCTTTTTATAGCTGTATTGTTTTTTCTCAGGCTACCACTTCATCAGTCCTAACAGCTGACAGTAAATTATTTAGCTCGTTAGACTGAGAAATACCTCAATACAAGTCCAAACTCTGAAGCGTCTGAGCTTTAAGGAGGAGGTCGAACTCGCTGTGTACCTATTGTGAATTAATTTTAATTTAGTTGTTGACAGCCTTTCTCTGCTTGAACTTTGCTTTTGTGTCTGGTTGTCAAGTAACAAATGCACCCAGTGCAGACTAAATGAGTAACCTGATAATGTAGGTGCATACACTTGATTGTACTGATGTAGTGAAGTGATGTTGATCTACAATTCGACCACTAGTTGGACACGTGTGAGGCCTGCCACCAGGGGGCTGTCTGCAACTGATCATCACTAACCAGTCCTGAGGATGTCATGTTCTGAGCAAGCAAGTGATGGTTGTGCAGAGTTTGACACTGCAAAGAAAGTTTCTCTGAGCTCATCTTAACACATGCAGACGTGCACGATTTCAGGAAATGGCAGGTTTACAGCTACCAGGAAGGGGAATGAGTGTCTCTGTGAAGTGGTTTGAGCTTTTAACCAGTTAAGTTATTCCACTAGAAAGTTATTACGGTAAATCTAAATGTCTTGATGCATGGAGGGTAAATACTACCATAATAACTTACTACCTTACATACTGTTCAGATGATCAAACATTGTAAATCTAATAACTTTAAATTGAATTCCTTTATGCACCACTGGGTAGTTTGAGTTTCCACTGTCAGTATTATGATTATGTGTTGTGTGATTAACCAGTTTCTGAAGTGCTATAGTTATCAAACACACGGAGTGAAGTAAAAGTGTATTTCATGTGTCTTTTGAAATATAGTGAAGTCGAAGTATGAAGTACCACAAAAGAGAAAATACTCCAGTCCGACCATACTGTCTGCAGCCATGTGCTGCACTGTGTGTGCAGCATTTTGAAGGTGGAGCTAACCTGACGTGTTGTACTGCTGCTGGATCATCCAGTCGGTAACAGCCACTTATTTTATATTAGCCAATTAGATCACTTGTCTCTGAAACCTTGATTTGTACAGCAGCTAGAGCTGATCAGTGAGAATCTTTCACTCTGAACTAGAAGAAGTACATGTACACTATGAGATGAATAAGAACCTTTAACAGTGACGTGCATGTGGTGTCTTCGCATTTAATTTGTAAACCAAAGTTATAAATTCTGTGGATGACATTTCCATCTCTTAATTCTGAGGCATCTGCCCCAGGGGACACCGGACGACCCAATCAATCAAACCAGTGATGTGGGAAATGTGGTTGAACTGGATGAAGTGACGCTGTCAGTCCTTTCAGTGTCACTCGCTGACATTATGTGCTTTGCTAAAACCCGGAGTTGGACACAGGTCACACGTCACACCTGCTCTGCACATGCAGTGTTTGCTATGTAGACGGGATATTTACCAGCTTTTAAAGATGTGTACTACATCATCCTAAGATAAACATACTTTATATTATTTATATATCATTAGAATATATACGTCCTTAGTTCTATTTGTTGATTCAGCAAAATAACTAAAGTAAAATAAACGCATGCTAAATGCATTTTTAAACTCCACCTTCATTATTAGTCTGTGGCACCAGGCACCTTCACTCAGTGAAAGTCATCCACATTGTTTAACTTGTTGAATTTTCAACATTATCTGCTCTCAGATTCCCACGTGATGATACTTTTCTTTCTTTGTCTCATTAATGTCATTATTTTTAGCTTTTGGACTGTTGCTAAAAATATATTTTACTGCATCAATTAATCAATAAAAGAATCTACACATGGATCGGTGGTGAAAATAATAGTCAGTTGCAGGCTGTTCGTCATTCTAGCGCTGTAATGTCAGAGGTCAGATGTCAGAGGTCAGCCTGGTTCGTTCTGTGATCCGTCATGCTCACACACATGAGCTGCACAGTCAATTCAAACCTGTAACATTAAGTCATGAAGGTCTGAAAGAGGTGTAGGCACTAAGTGGTTTTTCATCAAGCCTCCATTACTTTGATAGCATCATGTATAATTCAGCATAGCGAGGCTTTAACTGACCCCCGGAGCCGGGGCACGGCCTCCGGGGAGAGGAGAGGGTCACGGTGGAGAGACAGAGGTGATAAAATGTCAGTGTGATGTAGAGAGAGAAGGCGGGAGGGGGGAGAGAGAGATGGGGGTGGACTGTGGCCAATGATCGGCAAGCAGAATAACTAAAGTAGAGACAGAAGAGATTCCGTGAAGCCAGCGACTCTCCGCGGGCCTAAAACGCGAGCATGTCACAGAGGATGAGCGGAGATCCACGAAGCCGGATGTGAAGCAGGAGGTGATGAAGCGCAGCCAGGTGGTTTAGTCCATTTTTTAATTGTATTCATTAGTCCGGGTCATTTCGTACGTGCGTCAGCGGGTGGTACAGGCCATCAGCGGGGTTTAGATTACAGCCTGCAACAACGTTTCGTGCTGATTAGGATGTCGAAATCAAAGATCCTAAAATAGCGGAGGCTGAGGAGCAACCGGATTCACGGGACGCATGAATTATCGTCGATACCTCACGTTTCCCTCCCTTCATGTGCTCAAACGGAGGTGTGTGGAGGAGAGAGCGATTTGAGCCCGCAGCCGATGCCCGGAGAAAACAGCAGCCTGTGTGCAGGCAGCTGTGGACGACGGGAAGGTGGTACCCAAGTGCCGGTGTTTATTATCTGGGATCTGATTCCGGAGGCGCGTCGCTGAGGTATGGGCTGCGCTCCCAGTATCCACGTCTCTCAGAGCGGGGTGATCTACTGCCGAGACTCAGACGAATCCAACTCCCCCCACCAGACCACCACCATCTCTCAGGGCACCGCGGCCACGCTCCACGGGCTCTTCATCAAGACCGATGCGGCCGAGACCATCCCCTCCGTCATCACCTACCAGAGCCGCCACTCGCGCAACAACTCGCACCGGGATCGCAAGGAGAACAGCGGCGGACACATCTGCATCGAGGCCGAGACGCAGACCAGCCACACCAGCGTCAAGGTAGAGTGAGCGAAGCACACACGGTGTAGAGGCACAGCATCATCACAGGTTCCCGAGTTAGAAAGCACACACGAGGAGGCCTTTTTATGTCTGGAGGCCAGAGCCTGCTGCTCAGACTCCAACTCACTGCTTCATCTCGTTCACTGTGTGTCAGTCCCTCCCTGCAGCACTGATGATCATTTAATGTGGTCCGACACCGAACAGATCTTACTGAACGTTTCTCCTAAAGGTGCATGTGACAGGACAGATGTGTTATCAGTAAAAATGCTGACTGAACTTATAACACTGTCATGTATATGAAGGGTTTACTAACGTACAGTACTTCTCAACACTCAGATTGTTCCAGTACAGTTGATGCCAGCGTCCTTTCATAAGATGAGTTACAGTTACTGACAAGCACATTAAAAAACACAGATCTGTGTCCAACTACATCCTAACATGTTATAAGCCGCTGACAGTGGAACAGTAACTAAGTACTGTACTTCAGTACAGTTTGAAGTATTTCTACTTTTGCATTGCAGAGACAAAAATCACCTTCACTCCACTAAATTCATTTAATAACTAGTTACCTACAGAGTCTGATGAATAATACAGCGTACAGTGTGACCATAAGTCTTCAAAGTAACAGGCTCCATCTTTACCAGCTGCAACTTTAAACTGACTGACACAATAATGCACCGATAAATCAAGTCCAATACGAACGCATCCTTAGATTCTGAATGAAGTGCACTGTTCCTTTTTGTACTTAAGCTTCTCTGAGGTAACACTTTTCAGGTTTTCATGCGGAAAAGAAGGAATAACTGTGGGATCAGTGTGTCACACTTCCAGTAAAGCCAGGAAACCTTACGCCATACTTTTACTTCATGACCGATCTGAGTACTTCTTAAGTAAATGTTATATTTCTACGTGGAGGTGTAATCATTGAAACGTGCTGTGTGAATAACAGCTTTATCCGGTGTTCTGGCCCTTCTCCGTGCACCTTAGACGTAGCTGAAGTTTTCCCAGTAACGCTTTATTTGCGTTTCTCTATCAGCTCTCTGGAGAGTCAGTATACAGCCTCTGGTCTGTGTGTTATAACAAAAGCTTGTTTACAGTCTATTGTTTTTTATCTCTAAGTTCAGCCCTGCAGTTCAGCCCCAGACAAAGGTTTCCAGAAACACAATACGCTGTCAAATACGCACAAATGTGCAACCAGCCAGTCAGTTGTTAGGCAACAGAAGGCACAGAACGTGTGCGTCAAAGTGTTAAAAGTCCAAGGATCACGTGTGATCCCTTAAATGACGTTAATCACACTGGACAGTTTTGAGCAGGTCTGCTGTCAGTGAAGAACGATGATGATGCTTTTACTTGGCGTCCCAAGACTTTCCTCAAAGCTAAAAGTGGACAAACTCTGATTTTCCAATTCAGCGTAGTAGTCAGTGTTGGTCATAAACTATTAGCATAATATACGACACAATTAAGCCTCATTACACAGTAAAATAGTTATTAAGTAACACTGATCAGCTCATTGCAAATATAACTTGCTTTTTCAGGAGCTTTCATGTTCCTCTCAGGGTCTTCCTCTGCAGGCCCATCATAAGGACGTTCATACTTCCTTAAGGCACAAAGAAATCAACTTATCCTTTTAGTGCAGCGGCTCATGACGTGTGCCACACACGAGAGATGCTCTTAAGTCAGTGAACTGAATAATTAAGTATGGTTAAGCTGATGCATTAAAACCTGAACGTGACACAGACACACTGTCTTGCTCAACTGTTTCCAGTCAGCGTTTGGGGAATCCAAAAATCCACCATGAAGATCGTAAACTTGTGGAGTTGTCTTGTCGTATTATTTGTGTGCTTTTCACTTGTTGGTCGATCCCTCTCATGGGGGAGCATGTGAACAGATACTTTCTTCATATTTACGATGGCACCCTAGAGGATATAACTGTGTTTTGTTAAGAAGTAGTGCAGCAGATGACCGTCTTCATTCCCTCAGAACAGATTAACCCGCTCGTGCACGAGTGAGATTCTTACAAAACGAGACAAAAACTAACCTAAAGACATTTTTGTACCAGTGACTTTGGTAAACATAATACTGTGCTGTTAATATAATTCTCGTCTGCTCCTAACATGGGAGAACTCTGGCACGCTATGAGCTTTTTGGATTAAATGAAAGTGTTTAGTGATCCAAACAGGATGCTTCTCATCAGCAGCTGAAATCACAGAAAACTGTGCAAACACTTATTAATATTTCAGTCCCTCGTTTTGATATCTCTTGTAGATTTGTCCAGTGATTCTGTTTGTGCAGATAGCGTGTGTATGTGTGAGTGTGTGTGTTTGTCAGCTGTTCTTCTCCTCTCCCTCAGTTCCCCTCTGTCTCTGAGGACTGAAGAGAGGATCAATGATACCATTTATTATTAAAAGCATCTGCCTTTCCCTGCAGGATTTTTTGAATCTGTCATGGTGTGGATCACACTCCCATGTGTGTTCGTGTGTGTCCATGTTTATATACACAAGTCATCTGTTTACCCCTCTGGTCAGTACAGCAGTGGTGTGAACAGTCACATGTGAAGGAGCTGATGCTAGTGGCCCGTACAGAGATCTCTTCCGGGGGTGTCTCACACTCTCACTGAATATACAGACGAGAGCACGAGAGGCTCTCAGCATTGTCAGTTCTGTGTTCTGAAAGAAATACTTCACTAAACCATTTTAAAGGCTTTGTTTGCTAAAAAATGTTGAATTGAATGAACTGATGATGATGATGATGATGATGATGATGATGGGGCTAGTAAATGACGTGATTGAACAAGTAGTTTGAACTACATTTTGCAGGAACTTGCTGTTAGTACTTTTATATTTGCACATTTTGTTTTTGCCATTTTTGTGTAGTTACACACTGAAGGTACAAACAGAGGTGGGGTTGTTTGATTTAGGACAGGTTTGGGTCTCAGGGGTATTTCAGGAAACTGGATTGTCGGCTCACCTGTGGAAAAAACAGTTTGAATCAGATGTTTTGCATCAGAGTGTGTGAAACCAAATTTGAAACAGATGATCGAAGAGGCTGTTATTTTAGAAATTACGTGGATAAATGAATAATCGTGCTTGGCTCAGAACCAGAACCTGGACTCTGGACTTGTTTCTGGAAAGCAGGTGTCTGACTGACACCTGCATATTCACTTTCAAAGTAGCTTCCTTAACACTATGCGGGTGGAGTCTGCAGGACATGTGACAAAATGCTTGTACTACTGAAATACAAAGACTTCCCTAAAAATGAAAACATGAATTTGCAAGTCAGCGACAAACAGAAAATAAAAAACACCAATGTGATGATGTCAATAAACGTCAGTTGATCAAAGTCGGCGTTGTTTCCTGATCTTAAACAGTGGTCAAAGACAGGCAGCTACACGGTGACAAACTCCTGAAGAGAAAATGCTGAGTCTACCACAGGTGTTTTGAAAGCAGAGCAGGTGTTTTGGTCTTCGATCCATGAGTTCAACAAAAATGTGACAGGCTCCACAAAAGCTGAGTGCATGTGTAATGTGTCAAAAACCAAGTCCAGAGCAGTGCAGACATCAGATGTTCTCAGTAACTCAGATATTGATGCACTGTTGTGGTAGCATTCACAGAAACGTGTGTATGAACAGTACATGATGTAAATCCCTTTCTTTAGGAGACATTCAGGAATTCACAGTAACTCTGAAAACTGTTTTTTTTCAGCATGTGTACCCACTTTCATGTAATTCTCTGTGTGAGTGTGGACATGAGCTTTTGGAAAATATAGGTATATGTCGCTTAAAGAGTAAGTTAAGATAAGGAAGACAGGAAGTTTTCTGTTGTCTTTAAACCTCTCTGTGGAAATCATTGTATATGTCAGTCCTGAATCCTGCCCAGTCAGAGGGGCAGGACCCAAACTCAGTCTAACAAGGAACACCTAAACTGATAAGAGGCCTAACTCAAGCACTGCACAGCTGTTTGTTTGCAGACCTTCCCTTTCTTATGACTGCAAATGGAAACACTCTGTAAGTTTGTTGTCATTTTGTTTGGATTTAAACATATTTTTATCTGTAAATCCAAGTCATATATACAAGTTGAATCATGTTTTATGTGGTGTGCCAGGACAGAGACTCACTTTCTTCTGCTCAGTAAGGCCAAACACAAAATACAGGTGTTATCACCTTTAACCTATATTTACAGTATATTTTGTCAGAGAACATAATGGTCATAAAATAACGGTTTGATCAACATCTCGTGCTCAGAAATACCAGTTCAACTGGTTAACAGTGAAGCTGTAATTAGATGTAGTGTCTTGTTTGTTGATACGTCTGCAAAAAGAAAACAAGATATTTGTAAATGGGAGCAGGTGATTTGTGAGTTTGACTGCACTGGGACGCTGACACAAAATGAGACGAGACGTTTTCTGATTTCAGCGTGGACGGAGATCTTGACCTTGCAGCACCTGTGAGGACGCGTGTTGTATTAAACACTGTCTTCAGTTTCTTCAGCCAACTCGGTGCCGACCTGGTCTGAGCTTGGATGAAAAAGTGGGGGTGTGAGAGCAGGAATGTCGTCCACACTGAGCAGTGGAAAATAGCTTGGATGTTGGACTGGGGCATTTGTTTACATGCAAAGAGGTTCCTGTAGGTGTGTGTTTACATGCATGTTGTCTCGCTGAAGCACTGACTGGATTTTTATCGTGTGCAGTCATGTTTCCCTGCACTTTCTGTTTGATAGCACAGAATGAGTCGTACAGTACCAGCGATGGTGGCACTTGTGGGTCTGATATTGAAAAATGGAAATCAGAGTACGTTCTGTGCTGTACAGCGTGTTGGAAACTAATTGGGATGCTGCAGAATTCCAGACCTGATTCATGCAAGACCACTGGGGAATAGCAACGAATAACAAATTGCATAGATGCACTTTGAACTAATCACGTTGAATCTTAGCCAGGATTAGCCTGTGTACTCATTCAGGAAACATCGTTTTTATTTTCCATGCCAGTGTACGAATGGAGTAGAATAAGCTGCACACGTCACGACTTTATTGGACCTCAAGTGCACTGATATTCACAGCTTTGTGCAAGTGAGAGTCTCCAGTCCGTGTGGTTTGCATGTCTCTAATCCAAAGATTAATATTTGAGGTTACGTTAACACAACATAATGGAAAAACTGTTCCCAACATGCTGATGGCTCTATGAGGCTGGTTACAGCAGTGCTAAATGCTAAGGCTGATGTTTACATTGTTAGCCATTTTAGTTTTGAGTTTTTGTCGTGGAAATTAGCAGCGATAAGGATGAAATATAGATGAAACTGACGAGAATGTCTTTTGCTCTGCAGGTATTTAATTACAAACCAAAGTACTTGGTGAATTTGACAAGGCATCAGTTCATCCTGTGGATAACATGAATGTCTAAACTGAATTTTAATCTGTGTAGTTGTGAGACCTTTGACTCCACTGTTGTTCGCTCCATGCTAGAGGAAATGTCTGGGAGCCCCAGGGACGGATGAATCATCTGGGGACCTCGAATGTTAGTTTAATCAGGAGAGAGGCAAGAACACGATTGTTCATTTTATTGAACCTTAACTGTCAGTAGTAGCGATTCAAATCTGAATGCTGCAGTGAAGAAGCCTGCACACATGACAAAGTTCACCCACGTCAAAATATCAGCTGATCAGTGAAAGTTTATCATGTTTAAATGATAAGAAATATGATAAGTGTAGCACTGTACAGACTGAGGCTGATCTCAAGTCCATCTAGACAGTACAGAAGGCCACTGCAGATAAGATGAGGCCTTGTTGCAAGGACTGTAATTCATATAAACACCAAGGCAATGATGACAAATGTAAGATGAAAGCGGATTGCTTTGTATTTATGTGGCATTATCCAAAATAAGTCAAGTAACATTTGAGATATAAGTGAAAGTGATATAATGCATAGGATCAGGAGAAGATTTAGCTGTGCTCTGAAGGCCATATCGTCATCCTGTGTCATTTCTGGTTCCTAAACAGTCTGCTGAGTTTCAAAGTAAGGGACACGTGCAAGGTCAAGTCTAGCTGAGAAATACACCTCTCCCTGTCACTTACTCAAAATGATTAGACGTTGGCCTGTAAGTGTAAACAAGTCTTTCAGTTCTCCAGCCATGATGTAAACTAACTTGTCATTTTCATAATCTACTTACTGGAAACAGTGAAAACACGGTCAAAAAATACATTAAACATACCGTAACTTTGTTAAGTTAATTGCGTTCTGGAGAGTAAACTGCACTGTTGTATTTGCAGTGAAAGGATGGTGGAGGCCTCCACGATGAAAACGTGTTTAATCTTTGTCATAACAATGTGAATACAGTATATGTATGACATGATGTATGTACCTGAGTCCCAGTAAGTAGGAATTTATTTATACAGCACCTTTTTAAAGCCAAGATTACAGCGTGCCTCACTTAAACCGTGACAATACAATCAGCTGAAATGACTCCAGGACGAAGGCAGATCCACAGCAAGAAAAGCTTTTAGTGAGTTAGTAATTAAAGATGGAAGTCTGGGCTCTTTTTGGTGTTAAATGAGAATTTCATTATTGTGGTGTAATCCAACAAACCATCAGCACAAGTCCACAGTTACGGCTGCAGCAGTGGCTCTGACGCACAGCTCAGTCGAATCTGAACACGCAGGCAGATTTTTGATTGGGCTAAGATTTTCATTATTTCTGATGTACATAGCAAATAAACATTTGTGAATCAGCTTAGAAATCATATAAAAAAAAGGCTCTTTATTGCTCTAGAACTTGCATGAGATTAGTCCGGCTTTTATGTTGTCATCATTATCAAAGAAACCGTTTTTGTTGTCTCTACAGTTACGGGTACTTCTGATCATTACTTTAATGTGCCAATTTGTCTAAATAGGCTTAAAAAATTTAATTACAGCTTAAACCCAGAGCATATTACCAGCTTTTTATCATCCTATAGTAATCCAGTATGATCCTAGTTTCCATTCAGTTCTGTTTCTAGTAAAAAGAAGTTGAACTATGTTCTGTGGCTGGTATTGAGCAGTACTTTACCTTTGTCGACTGTATATTCTGCAGTTTTTGGAGTTGATAAAGTATCACGTAATACTTCCTCATACTCACTTTACCCACTTTATCTCTTTTACCATCTCTGTTCTTTCTTCACCTTCCTCTTGTCTAAATCCATGAATAAACAGTAAACGCCCACTTTCAGCCTTTCTCGTTCTGTCCGTCTTGCCTCTCAGAGGCTCTTGTCTCTGCACTCAATCCCACATCTTCCTCCGCTTACAGCTTCCCTGTGCTGTCTTTCCGTGAGGACGCTGTCACCAAATGTGAGAAGATGTGTCCTTTGACAACACTTCACCCAGCACATCCTCCGTCATCTTCTAACTCTGCTGACTGATCTCATTCCAGAGTGTTTCCTCAGCAGTGATCGCTGAGAGAACCCGACTCTGCTGCCTTCCTTCCTGTTCTGTTTCGCAGCTGGCTGTGTCGTCCACGAGTAAAACCGAATTATTCATTTTCTCATGAAGCCAACCCTTAACCCCACTGATATATTTGGAGTCTGTGCTTCTCGTATCACTGAACCGCTCAAAAATTTTACAGTCCCCAGGCCCACCAGATGCTCCTTGTGTTTTTGACTGACTTGGCGGATATCTACTTCAGCGCTCCCTCAGGTCATCTCTTACTTGATTGACCTCATTTCTTTACCCCGTCGGACCTCACCATGATCAACTTGAAAGTAAATTCCAGCTCCGCTTTCCAAGAATCTCTTTATATGCATATGTAAACAACTGGGATGTGAGGTCCACATGACTGTGACAACACAGTCCTGCAATCCTCTTATCATAAACAAACTACCTCATACTGATGGTATGTTTCCTTCAGCTTTGTCACGTTTCTCCCCTGTCCAGGTATATACAGTACATTAGTCCGTATTTTGCAGAACCACATGTTACTGCTGCAGAATTAAAAACATTTTCTGATTCTGTACATCTATGCTGAACTTTTTGTTGCATGTGTTTGGGTCGTAATACTAAGTTAATGTTAGGGAATGATCTCCTTGTCGAGTCCGGCCACACCGGCCTCCTCCCTCTGAGGCTTTGTGGCTTGTGCAGCCATTAGAGGGCTTCATTACGTGAACGTAAATATGTTGCTTTTTTCACCTGCGTGTTTCTTTGGTTACGTCACAGTAAAGAAAATAATCAGTCGTCTCTGCTGAGTTTTTATCGTAAAGCGGCTCCAGGAATTGTTTTGCTCTTCACACACCTGCTAAACTGTGCTCTCGTGATGCTGCAGTAGGGCTGTGGCTCCTTTATGGACGTTATTTATGGCAGTAAAGGAAATTCAGGCAGGCCTGTCTTTGTTTTGGATTGGCAGGAAAACCACAGATCTCTGCACAAGAGATGAGGTCTGCTGATTTAATGGCCGCATTATGCCATATATTTAAAGGCTCTGAAAACTTGTTTTTTTTCCCCCCTCAGTCTATTGAAATTTCTAGTGTAACACCGAAAAAAGCTCTTGCTGATGCGAGTGGTTAGTTAGTGGTTGCTAGTGGCTTTTTGAGACTACCTGTGGGTTGCAGCGTGTCCACTTTTAAGCCTAATTACCACTGAGAAATAATTCTGTAATGATGGACGGTTGAGTCACAAACTCCTGTTTACCTCTGTGCTTTAGTCATACGGCTTCTGTATGACTGTGAGCAGAGTTTGTGCGTAGCATGCATTATTTTGAACTGGAATCCCCCCTCCCCCTCGTTCTTTATCTCTACTCTCTGTTTTTCTGGATACCTCATAGGTATTTCTCTTTAGCTGGAGAGATTTTAATCTGGAACATTCCCCTGCGGGTTATGAATGTGTTACCGGCAGAAAACACATTTCAACAAAGACCTTTCCATGAGAAAAGTGACTCAGAATTTACTCAAAAATAACTGATGGTTATTTTGCTAATGTGGTGTCCACCATCACACAGTATGATAAGGTACACAGCTGATTCACTGTGCATCTTAAGTGTGGTGTAAGCATGTGTGTTCATGCATATGCTCAAAGGATGCACATGTAGCTGAGTTGCTTATTCACACCAGAATGACGCATGTGTTTAAGATGCCTGTTGAAGCTGCCCAGACTAGCTGTAAAACACACACACACACACACACACACACACATATAAAGCACGGCGTGTGTGTGTGATCCTCCTGCAGCAGGATTATGCAAGTAAACCTGTGAGTTCAATCTGTGGCTGGCTCCTAATACCTTCTAAAGAGGTTTGCAGCGGACAGTTCCATTATGGGCCGTTAATGCTACATGTAAATATCCAAGTCTACAGAGTGGGAGAGGCGGTCACACAATCTGAAGTAAAGAGTCTAAATGCATGGATATTTGTTGTTGTAGGAGGCTATATCTACCTGGTTTTGTTGTTTGTCTTATTGCTCTGTGGACTCTTAAAACTGTGCAAGGAGAACCAATATGCCAATAAGCTTCTGGACATCAATGGTAAAATGGTAAGACGAGTTCACAGCTCTTCTTGCTTTGTGTGTGTGTGCTTCATGTGCTCGGTTTCACAACAGTTATTCACACATTCTCATCTGCTGCCTGCAGGTTTCAGCTACAGAAGAATGTGTCGGACCAATGAGACTGACTCAAGAGCCAATTCAGGTAAGGGTGAAACAGACTTTGTAACATCTGGAATCATGTCATTCACAACCAGTGTTTCAAGAATATTCAAGAATAGATTTCATCTTAAATAACAGAGGATTAAGTAGATTAAACACTAATGTTCTCATTCAGTCTGACACAAAATGATTTAATGTTATTTTTACATAATTACTGAAAAAGTGTTTGTACTTCAGTCATAGTTGCTATAATTATCAGTTGTGCTGCAACTGAATGAAAAATTACTGCCAGCATGTGATAAGAGATACTGTGCATCCTAGCGAACCCGTCCATAACGTGTGCATATGTATAAAAATGATTGTATCGCATATCTACTGTGAAAACCATCAGCTTCCTAGTGGCAGCAGTATGCTTGAAGTCAATAACCTAAATTGTATTGCAGGCGATTGTTTACAACAGCTACTTATGCAATCATTATTTTTCTGTCTTTCTGGTTTAAAATAATAGTCACATGCCCGAATGTAGATTTGAAATGGTTTTTGCTTGCTGGAGTAATTTGTATCATGTCCATACTGTTAAAACGCCTTTAATCTGACTCTGTATGTGAAAATCCACAAACTCTTGTTGTGTGCAAAAGAACATTCAAAATCTTAATCTGAAAAAACCATCTCGAGTTAGTCATATCAAAGTTATTCTGTAGCACAGAAAATTGTGAACTTGCCCTTTAAAGGTCTTAAATGGTATTAACACATAATGTAGATGGATCTGGACCTTGTGCTTTTTATAATCGATTCCCTGAACTGAGGTTACTTTCATGAACTGCACCTTCGTGGCTTTGAGACGATATTATATTTGTGTGAAGGTTAAGTGTCCGTGTCAAACTGTCTGCGGACACGTCGTCCTGTCTTTATCCCTCTGGGATCTCATCATGCATCTCAAGAACCTGGGAATATTGCAAGGTGAGTTAGGGTTGACTCATGGATTGTCTGCGCTCATCCTCCTCTGGTTAGGGATTAGGCCATGTGTTAGTCAGATTTGCCCTTATGCAACAAAGAGCCCCTGGAGGTTGTCAGCTGGTTGGGATGCAGGTACCACAAAGCATTCCTCTATTCTGGCAGTCCTTCCCTCAGGAATCAGCTACTTTATTAGGTGCTTGTTTATTGCTTTGGTGTAATTTGCCTCGGTCTGAGTTGTGCAGGTTTGACCAATTTCCAGGGTTTTTTTTTCTGAGTTCAGCTCAGTTCCCAGTCCAGTGCAGTGATGCGAGAGGCCTGGCATGCCGTCACCCTGCTCCTTCTCGTCCTTTTTTCATCACTCTAGGACTCTCAGCAAGCGGGTGGCAGGACCTGGGACCTGGGACCTTTAATTAAAAGCCTTCTTAGACCATCTCATGCCCCATAAAACCCTTGAACTGCTCTCCCAGAAGGAGCAGAGCACTAAAGAAGTGAGTTCAGCTTTTGTCTAGATCCATGACCTAATGCAACCCTCTCTTGCTTCACTCCTTCGACAGAAACGGAGAGATGAAAAGAGCAAGATAAAATGCTCTGCAGGAGAGAGTTATATATTGTGAGTTTTCCCTGACGTTTACTGTTATTGCCTCACAGTCCTGGAGAGTTTCAACTTCTCCAGATACCTCCTCCTTCAGCTTATCAAATGACTGATGCGTTTCACTCGTTACAAAGATAAGTGACTGTACAGCAGCACACATGTTGTATGTTATGTTTACCTGCAGTGTATATATCATGTTGAAAAATTCAAACCTTTTGTCCTTCTGCTACTTTAGTCTTTTAGTATCCACTGTTTTTATTGCAGGAACACAGTGGGTACATATGTTGGCACAGCCTTCATGGACT
Source organism: Ctenopoma multispine (assembly GCA_034779795.1). NCBI lineage: Eukaryota > Metazoa > Chordata > Actinopteri > Anabantiformes > Anabantidae > Ctenopoma > Ctenopoma multispine. The sequence continues at coordinate 2,483,153 of JAUYWH010000004.1, forward strand.
GCCAGTACCAGAAGAAGTACAACAAGATGAACTTGTATGATACGACTGCTGAAAATTAACTGCAGCATTTGGATAATTGTTTAATCGTATGTTTTTAAGCAGAAATGCCAGAAGCTTATTGATTCCAGCTTTTCAAATGAAACGTTTCTGAATCAGAAAAGATTTTCTAAATGTGAATATCCTGACTGAAAATCTTTGGCCTGTTGGTTGGATCAAACAATCTCGATATCTCAGTTTGTTCTCTTACAACACCTGATAGATACGTCACTATTTTCTTGTAATTTTGCAGGGCAAATCATTAGTTGATTAATTGAGGGACTTTCAGCAAACTGTCAGTCCTAGAGTGTAATTAATCCGAGAAGCTTGAAGGATTAAAACCGCCTCATTAGTTTTAATGCAGTTGCTTTGTACCGGAGTGGGTGGGATAAGCCAAAGAGATCATAATTCCCCTGCTTTTTCCTGCCATTTGGTTTTTAATATTAATTTAGATTCTGCCAGCGTTAATAAGCACAGGCACGGTGCCTACTTTCTGTTAATGGGCTATTCAAGTGTGGACCTTTTTTAATAAAAAATCCTAACTGTTCAGTTTGTGTATTAAAGATAACAAATCACGTCTTTCAGTAGTTTTTATACTTTTTTAACACATACAGTGGATGCATCAGATCAAAAACTTGAAAGACTCAAAGATACCGCACTGATCACTAACTTTATTTACACCATTTCAGTCCTCAGACTTTCAGAAATTGACTGTGTGTTATGCTCCCCCACAGATAACTTGATGGGGGTTGTTAGCACAATGACACCTCTCTGTGTTTGGGAATCTCCTGACGTAAGATGGCATCTGACCTGGGTGTGCAAACATGCAGATTAATCTGTGAACTCTGAAAATGTGAATCAGCTCCCAGCAGAAGTCAGGGATGAGACTCCAACACCAACCGAACACTAACTGGCCAATAAGTGACTGTGTCGTTTGTGTAGCTAAAGATGTTAACATTTAAAAAATGTATTTACATTAAGGACGGCACAACCAGGTAACAGTCTAAACACAGGTTCTTTTGTGTACCTTTTGTTAAAGTGAGCTGCATGGAAGGAAGTGTGCGTGTGTTCATGACAGATATATCATTGTGATGGAGTGCAGCCATGTGTTTAAGTGTGTTTGACTCGGTGTACATCGCTCGGGGTATTAAGACCAATGGCGCCTCCTACCAGACTCATCGCTTGTGACATTTTTGGGTGGCAGGTCAGAGATGTGTGCGGTCAGCGTCGTCCCAGAGTCGACTCAATACTGTGTGTGTGGAATTTCACATGCTAGCACCATGGTTACACAAAGCAGTGCCATGGTTACACAAGCCAGCACGGGATCAAAGACTATGGACCGTTCGCAGGCACTCACCAATACGCAATATAATTTTCTCCCTCTGTCCTCCTCTTCTTCTTTTTTTATTTTCTTCTTTTGCCATTCTCACCTGTCCATTTTCAGTCTGCCTTATCTCCAGGTGTGACAGACTGCATCGAGAGATGTCCCACTACTCTTGTGGGGAATAATTTTTTTAGTTGTCTTCTACTTTTTCTTCCACTGCACTCCCCCGTCACTCTATCCTTTCTTTTCCTTAGTGGGAGGTGATGCTATCACAAGGGAGAGAGAGAGAGTACTGTTGGTTCTGGCTTCGGCTCAGCTATGCGTGTGTGTGTCTTAGAGTTGCATTTCCTCACCACTGCACCAAATTTGTATGATGCGTTCATGGTCAAAACATGGTGTGGTACAATAAAAAGTGAAAACGTTCACGCTCTGCAGGTTTTCTGTCTGTTGGTGTGAAATACAGATGTAATTTGTGATTACATGCTGCTCTGTTAAACGTTGAAGGAATAATAAACTGAGATAAGACGTTGGCATGACATTGCTCCATGATCTGCTGCTCAGGATCATGGAGGGGGCCGGAGCATGGCTCGGAACGCTTTGAGCAAAAGGCAGAGAGGCACCCTACGCAAGATATCAGCTGATCACAGAGGAACCAAACGGAGAGATGAGCACGCTCACAGTTATGTTCAGTTGTAGTCAGAATTCTCCTGAGCGGTTCGAGTGTCTTGGGACTGTGGGAGGAAATCCACAAATGGTGAGAATATTCAGAATAAAGCAGCAGGGCAGAGACTGAAAACCAGGACTTTCTTGCCACGAGATGAAAATCTCTTACGCACCAATTTTTTTTCCCCCCATTTATGTTTTTTAAAACCAGGGTGGTAATAACATCAGCATACAAATCAAATTGTGGCTTTTTAAACTAAACCACCGCCTGTTTGCCCATGTCACACCAACACTCTACTTTAGTTCAGTCTACTAGAAACTACATGAACACTGTGTACTATAATATGTAGTGATAAATATGAAATTTTATTTATTTTGTTTTGTGGTTCTTTAAAGAAAGAACACCCTGTTAAAAATAGTCTAGATACAACAGATTTAAATGTCATTATTCCATTTTGTACCAATTAAAAATGTACTTAATGAGATTTTTGGGTAACACCTAAATTATAATATGAGACTGTGGAACACTATACAACAGCCTCTTAAGCACTAAACATACAATGTAGTTCCACACTTGAAGACTTTATAACAATTAAAAATAGTCTACCTTTAAAAATGAGGTGTTCAAGGACTAAATAGCTCTGAGCTGCTGTCATGAATGTCTGTAACCTTGGTGTCAGTGATATATGTTACAGCTGAAGTCTGGTTCTTGGAAGTCTGCTGCTCTGGAGAATGTCCTGTCTGAGTAGTAAATGTTGAGTAGACCTACTAACATAGATATTCTATTATCACAGTAGTAGCAACAGATGCTTACCAAGATATCTCTGCTCTCCGGTCTCCTCAGGTCCTGCTGGTGTTTGCCAAGGAAGACAGCCAAAGCGATGCCTTCTGGTGGGCCTGCGACCGTGCTGGGTTCAGGTGTAACATCGCTAGGACGCCCGAGTCTGCTGTTGAGTGCTTCCTGGACAAGCATCACGAGATCGTAGTCATTGATGGACGCCACTCTCGCTACTTTGAGCCTGAAGCTGTCTGCCGGTGAGGCTAACTGTGCTTCTGTGTCATTTTTTAAAAATTTTGTCTTTGTCATAAAAATGCTACTTAAAGAAATGGTTGGACATCTTGGAAAGCGCATTTACTTTTCTGTCACTGCTCTTTGAAATCCTTGACTTAATAGCCAACACTGACATGAGGTTTTGCCTTAAATCAATAATTAAGCTCAGGAATGTCCACAGATCATGACGTCTGAAGACAGTTAGTCTATTAATAGCTCTAAGACACTGTCTGAGGGGGCTTGCTGGTGCCATCTGGTGTCCACTGGAAGCACGGCAGGCTTCCAGCTGGAGCTCTAAAGGCTGCTCAGTTTAGTGTTTTGCTCCAGAAAAAGAGGCGGCAGTGGATAGTGGATGTTGCAGTTCATAAGAGGCTGTTGAAACGGAGCGTGCACTTGAATGAGCCTAAACTACAGATTGAATTTGTTTGACATGAAAGCTGGAGAGTGGCCCAGGGGAACCAAGAGTGCTTAAGTTGTACAAGCTGGATTTTTGTTTTTGCTCTTTTTCCACAGCAAAAGCCCCTGGCCACTTCTCAGAAACCATTTTGACAGTAGAATAACCCTTTTTTACTCCCCGTTCCATTGTACTAGTTTGTTCCCCATTACTCTCTGGCCTTCACAGAGATTTATTTAAAAAGTATTTTTAGTGCTGTTTAGTTGGTTTTCATGTCGTTTTTCTGAAATCTTATGTTGATGCCGAAGACACTGATAATTGCAAATAACTACTAAACCTGGATGAACGTCTGCTTCTTGATGTTGTTCAGCAAATGACCCTAAGGGGCTTGTAGTGGATATTCCCATGGATCAGAGTGTTACACATATGTTCCATGGTTGTCTTATCACGTCTGTGAATATCTTCCAGGCATCAATACAAGGACATCTGTTAACACGGTTATATTTTTAAACACCTTCGCTTTTCACTGCCTTTGTATTAAGCTGGTAAAATGAAGTTTGAAGACAAATTAATGATACTTCTGTGTTGAATTGTGTTATGATGTCTGCAGACTTTTGGGCTGTAGATATTGTTAGTGAAGAAATGAAGTTATAGGCTACACTAAAAGCCACCATATTTTGTAGAGTGATATATTGTGGTGTTTCATTATTTGCCCCAATACAGGAACGGCTTCACTCGTCTCTGCTGTCTCCTGATTACCACATTTTGACAGCAGATCCCCCATTTGCACCCTCCATCGCTGACTTCTCGTTCCTCCTCCAACCTCCGAGCTGCTTTCCCGTGCGCGCTGCCAGCAGTGTGGCCAGTGTGGTCGAACCTCTGAAGCAGATGTTGTGTTTGGTGTGTCTGTGTGAGGCACAGAAATGTTCTGCCTGTCTTTTGTGGCAATGACGTCACCCCCCCACCAATCTTCCCAAATGTTTATCCTGCACCTGAGTCCAAGCCACTTCTCATGAGCTCCAAGTGTGGATAAAATTAACTCCTATTGACACATTGAATTTTAATCTGCATTTGTTTTATTTCCAGGTTGATCCGTGCCACAAAGCCCTCCGAAAACACAGTTATTCTAGCCGTTGTGCCACAAAAGTGAGTTCGATTTCTTCTTTTCCTTCATTAAGTACAGTCGACCATATAGGTGTGGACGACTGCAAGCATATTTCTTAAAAATGGCCATGGTTTCAGATGGTAATAATTCTCTTCTGTCACTGTTTAGGCCGCCTGACCAGGACGAGCCATCTGTTCTTCCTCTGCTCTGTGCTGGATTTAGCAGAGTACGTCCAGCAACTTGCTTTAGATGGAACTGTGTATTTATAACAAGACACAGCCCTAAATGTTTTTATGTTGCTGGCACTCATTGTCAGAGGTGTTTGATGGTGTGAAAATGACACAGGAGGTTGCAAAACAAGTCGCTACAGAGTGAATCCTGACTCATTCAATTTTCCTCTCGTCTCTTCCCCCCCTCCTTCAAACACCACTTAACCTTGTTTGGCCTCCAGAGGTTTGTGGAGAACAGCAGTGTGTCAGCCTGCTATAATGAGCTCATACAGATTGAACATGGGGAGGTGCGCTGTCAGTTTAAACTCAGGTAAGGCCGAGTGAAATCACCTTTACCAAGCATATACACGATGCAGTTGTGTACACTGCATATGCACAAAAATATATAATATACACACATACACGAGGTAGTGCTGGTACTGGTGCTGGTACTCAAGTTATTGTGGCTTTATTCACCAACAGGGCTTGTCACGCTATCTTCACTGCTTTGGAACAATGTCAAGAAGCAGTGGAGATCACCAGTGAGGATCACGTAATACAGGTAGGCATACACACAGCCACATGCACACACACTTAGAGTGACATGGACTGCAACCTTTCCTTTAAAGCGTCAGACTATTCTATCCAATCCAATTAATCCAATTAACCAAAACCAAGTGTGTTGGCCCCTCAGTACTTTCCAAGTCCGTTTGTTTTAGCTGTAGGTGCGATCCACTAACGAGTATTTACAGCAGGGCGGCCTAATGTATATGAAATGGACATTGGAAGGTCGCAGATTTTAACGCCTTTCGCATTTTGTCCCAGTATGTGAACCCAGCGTTCGAACGGATGATGGGCTACCACAAGGGGGAGCTGATTGGGAAAGAACTGACTGAACTCCCCAAGAGTGACAAAAACGGAGCTGACCTGCTGGACACCATCAATACCTGTATTAAAAAAGGAAAGGTCAGTCACTCATCTATGCATCTGTGAAATAACAGATGTCTGTTTCATAGCTTAACTCTTGTCATCTCTATGTAAGGAGTGGCACGGGATTTACTATGCCAAGAAGAAGTCAGGCGAAAGTATGCAGCAGCAAGTGAAGATAACGCCTGTCATCGGCCAAGGAGGGTGAGATGACTTCCAACTGTCCAAAGGGATCACATGCATTGAATTTCCAAAATGTAAGAGGTCACTCATAGATTCTTCTCTTGCTCTCTGCAGGAAAATCCGACATTTTGTCGCCATCAAGAGGCCTCACTTTGACAACAATAATCAGGTGATTCAAGTGACACACACAACTCACTTAGTTTTCACTATAATGAAATGCTTAAAAATCTAGAGGCCTGCTGAGAACACTAAGTTCTAGCAACAGGTCAAACAAGAGCTTTTACCATCAAGAACGGCAATAAAAATCTTGATGTTTGATCAGAAATTGGCTCGATCAGGTAAAATACAAACCTGAAATCCCCCCTCTGAACCTGAACTGTTCCAGCCCAAAGTTAACAACACCTACACACTGGCAACACTTTGAAACATGAAACCACTCACTCCCAAATCTAAAATGCTAATTTGCAAGCACAGATGATAAAACCGTAGCTTACAAGCCCACCAGCAGCTGTCTGGAGAAATAAGTGCTTCTAATAAATAAGCTAAATAAGCCCACTTTTGTGAGTTTGTTCTTCTGTTATGTGACTTAAACAAATGTCAGTCCAGCAGCACTTTTATTGCAAGAGTACAGCTTGGCCTAATCAAGCCTGGTGAAGAAACGAGTGAGTCCAAACTGAACTGAGCTGAACATTGATTGTAAACCCACCGCTGGCACTGAGTTTTACATGACTACGTGAACTGTAGGCTTAAGTGTCAGACTGAAGTACTTCAGCAGAGCATTTAGCCTCACAGACGCCGTGCACAGTAACCCTGAAGCAGGTGTGTCGCTGCTCTCAGCTGGGTTCCAGGCCAATAACATCATGCTATGCTAAGCTACAGCTAAACACCAGGATCCCCTGCTAAGGCCAGAGAGGGCTAGCAGCCAGGTGCTAGGGCTATTTATACCTCGGGTAAAGCTGCACAGAGACTAGCTTTAGCTTGTTGCTCCTTTCATCGTGTGTACGTAAGGTGAGTCAGCAGTTGGCATCTGGCTGCCAAAGCCAAATGGCATTCATTCCTGTTTGTTGGGATCGGGAATCCTTAGACACGGCAGTGACTGATCCCATTCTCAAAATCATGGAAGTCAGCCCCCACATGCCGAATTGTGCAGTGTCAAAATGAATGGTATTATCAGGCTGCCCTGCTCCTTTCATTTCATCCTATGCACACATTATGGCAACGAACTGATGAAACGCAGGAACAAAAGTCTAGTATTGTATGACTTTTTAAACTCAATCATGCTGCACCACGTGTGCTGCATCTTTACACCGTTACCCACTGGACAACCCATAACCACAGAGGTCCTTTCAGGATACCACTGATCTGATACTGTATCCTTACTTACTACATTTTCGTTTGAGCACTTAAACCCCCACATTATTCTTCATCTTTTCCCACCCAGACGTTTGGCTGCAGACCACGGTTTCCATTTCATTGTGTTGTTTAGTTAGCAGAATTTGTGTAAGCACTACAGACTTGTAGCAGGTTTAGGGTCAGTTCTGCTTCTTTCCCTCTCAATTAGGGGCCATCATAATCTCAACTATTTCCCAGCTTTAGTCAAGTTAATTCAATTTTTTTAGATGTCTGTTTGTGCTTTGCAGCCCAAGAAGCCTATTAAGAAGCAGCCAGCTAAATCTGGCAACCTTGTATGTCATTAGAAGTGTTTATACTGTCCTAATCCTATTTACTTAGTGTGGGACACACTGGAGACCTGAGAGCAAGTGACTTAGAAATTTAGAAAGGAGGGTTATAAAAAGAAAGATTGTGTGTTACTGACAGGGATCTTAAAAATGAACAAATTAACTGACACATATTTCAGGGAACCTCTTTTTCTTTTGCTAAATGATACTGTATCTTGCGTTTTTATGCATTACCATTACTTAATATACAGTGTTTGTAAGATTCATGATGGGATGAACACTCATCATGCTCTGTCAGCAGTATGTAAAGGTGCAGTGAGTCACTGGGTGAGGAAAATCTTGTGTAACCGGATTAGAGGCTCTGTATATCCTCAGTGTGACCATAAGGATTTACTGTACTGTACAAATTGTTTTCTGCATGAAAATAAGTTGTAAACAAGGGAAGAGTTATGAGAAGTAGAGCATAAACCAACATATTCAACTGTCTTATCACTATCTTAACCAGTCATGTAAGATGGTGGACGTACTTCTCCAATTTGATAAATAACTTTTTAATGTTCTGTTTTGGATTCAGCAGCTTGCACAGTCACTGGCTGGTGATTAAACTCATTATTTAGTCAAATAATCTTCATTTTTAAGTAACGACAGCTCTAACTAAATGGCCAAATTAAGAAACAAGAGAAGAAGTTAATCTGGTCAGAAACCAGACAATTGTAATGCCTTCACTGTACAGATATGCCTTTGTGAGGCTGAATACTTAAGCCAGAAAAAAACACTGGTAAAGTATTAAGTTTATACACAATACATGAGCTTTATGAAAAAAAAAATTTAATTAATTGAATGAAACTATTGAATGCATTCACATATATGATCTAAAAGTTACTTAAAGCTGCAGCATGTTATGTTTTTCTACTATTTAGTTTTACTAGAACTATGCCAAAAAAACTTCTACATTAAACACCGAAGCTCTAAAACGATCATACAAAAACAAAACGTTGTCTCCGTCTGCTCTTTCAAATCTTTCCCGAGGCTCCCAGACTCTTTTTCTGGACACTCTCAAAACGTTCCCAACTTTGCCCATAAAAGGATCTCAGTTTTGGGTCTGCACACCCATGAAATATACAGCTAACCTGAGCCCACCTGCTCAGGTTAGCTGTATACTGCACAATTTCATGAGAACTACTCAGTAACTACTGTTACTTTCTCTGTACTTAAATTGGTACAGCTGGTTAGACCTAATGGTTTAGACCTTCGGAGAATATTTTCATGCTTAAAGAAACTGCATTTAGCTGGAGTTGTATAGAATCCAAGTTACGTGTAAAAGGAAAATGAATTATTGACAGAATGTCAGCTCTATCCAAAACTGTGCCATGTGCAGTTTGAATGCCCAGTAATGAAGAACATTACAATAGGCTGTTGAGGTGAGATGAAAAGATATCTTCAGTGTCTAAAGAACATCAAATCACTGGCTCACATTTAAGTCTTTAATCAACCGACGTCATCTTGTCAGCATGTTGCTTTCAAGCCCGATAGTGACTCTTGGTTGTAGTCCAGACCTCAGCTTTAATCAACTCCTGCTGTCTGTCCATCAGGTCCACAAGTTTAACAAGGAAGAGCGATGCACTGGGGAGCACTCTCAGTCAGGTAACGTGATACATCCCATTTAATTGGACGGCTATATTTCTATGTAAAAAGATAACGTGGTTTTCGTTTAGCCCCAGTTTTTCACATTTGTGTGCTGCCACATATTTGACTAACAGTGCTAAGCTATGGAATCCCAAAGGTGACTTTCAGACAAGGCTCAATAGAAATGCTGTTAATAATGGTTAATAAATAATTTACTAATCCACTATAAATCATACATAAGCCATTAAATACCAGGTTGTGAAATACCTATACAATTTGTTAAGGCGACATCTACAGTTTTTTTACCACTTGCTTTCTGGAACCTGCAGAACCTCTGGACCAAAACCCACTTTGATTCCTTATTGATTATATGATTATAGTATTTGAAACACTTAAGACAGTAGAAAAGCATTGTTAGCTAGCATGCTAACAGTATCAAAGTTCTCACCATAAAAAAGGAAAATGCTTTTTTTAACATTATTTTAACTATTAAACTAATTATATATTGTTTTTGTCATGTTATATTAATATGTTTACATTAACACAATGTAGGCAATGACAATGTGAATAAAAGGTCCCTTACCAATACTTAATACATTTCTAAAACTATTTCCTGAATCCTCACATCATCTGAATAAATAACTATTAATTCTACAGTACATTTGTATGACGTAAACAAAATGAAATGTGAATCTATGTCTGTCAGTCTACATAACTGTATATTTAACATCCATTACTTCCTTTTACCTCTCTATAGAGTGCAATTCTCTGCATCACCAGGACAGGAGGAAAGACTCAATTGATGCCAGATCGCTCAGTTCCCGTGGTAGCGATGGTAAGGTCCTATTAAAAATGTGTTATCTGTTTTTGAGCTTTCTTTTGAATGATTGTTCTTGTAGAGGCAATGAGCAGAGTAGGGTAGGAAAAGAGGACAAGGGGATGCGATTGGAATAATGGGGGAGAGGAGGGGGGAACAAAGGCAGGAACACAAAAGAAAAACTGAGTGATGACTTGAGATGGGAAGCTGGGATGAGTCAGATGGTTAAGTTAGGTACTTGAACTAAAGAGATCCTAAAGAGGGATGTCGTGGGCTAATGACAGTACGTACCTCCCTCCTCAACTCACTTTGAATCATCTGCTGCTATTTTCAGATATCTCAGCTGAGTTTTGCTTCTCTTCTTCTCTAATTAAACGTGTTTCTGTATTTCTTACTCCCTAACTCTTCTCACTCAATCACCCATCCTCTACACATCCTCTCCCTTTTTTTTGATATTCCTTCATAAGTCTTTTGCTGAGGACTAACAAACCCAGTTACAGACTGTTATCCCTAAAGACAAAATCTTTACTTTCCTAATTGCAGCTCCCAGTTTACAGAATCGAAGATATTCCTCCGTCGCCAGGATTCACTCTATGACTATCGAGGCTCCCATCACCAAGGTATCGGCATTCAGTCATTTCTCACACCTCACGGTGTCACTCAGAAAGAAAGCAGCCGCCACAGAAAGTATTCAGAGCCTTTTTTTGCATGCTTGTCCTCATCCATTCGGCATCGCACTGACCTAGAACAGAAACATTCCAGTACATTTGAGGGGTATCGAGCTCTTCATTCAATCAAAACTTAGCATTTTCTGTATACTTCAGTGTTCAAAAAGCTGCACGGCCTCCAGTGATCATTGTCCACATCTGTTTTTGTGCGTAAATGTGTCTTTTATCATTATTAGCTGTTTCACTCGCTGGGTCTTAACTCAATACAAATCTATGTATTTTCTCGTTAGAACTTCCTCCACTGTCATCAGACCTCACAAGTTGGATTCGACCAAGACTTAATTTTTGCTTATGGCTCCTTTTAAAAGCTTTTTTTTTCCACTTTAGCCGATGTTTGATGTTCATTAGAGCACCTTTATTTGGACATGAGATCTGTTTTGTTCAAATCTTTGTCACTTTGAGTGTATTACTGCAACCCCACAAAGCCAGTCAGTCCCGAGAAACTAGAATCGTCTTCACTGCCTTAATGTTGTTTGACTGATCCATTAATGGAGGGTTTGCCGTTTATGACTGCTAATACACAGACATGACGGCTAATATGATATCCTGTTAGTGAGAGGATGTGCCCACTGCCCTGCTCATTGTTTTCCATTTGCAATTTAAAGATAAATTAATGGAAATCTATCCATACTTCAAATATTTTAAGATGTGCTGCTAATGGGAAGTTGCAGCAGATGGAAAAAACATAACCCTCACCCAACCCCACTTTCAAATTCAACTCTGATCAACTGCAATGCTGCATCAACAGTGACGAGTTTAAAAACAGTAAATTGAAATACTATAAAGTTAAAACTATATTCTGTTTTGGGATGAAACGGATTATTCAACTTCACTCTCTGTAAGGAAATTAAATAATTCACAGTAACTATTTCTAGGAAACTACATTTCTTAGATTTGTTCCCTGGAGAGGTGATTTTAGTTGTGAAAGAGAAAAGTCTCTGAATTTATTGTCCACACTATTCGCGGTTAGCGTTGTCGACATCCGCTTCAGCATGTTACTGTAACAGAAACATTCAGATTCGTTTTAGCGAGGTTCTCCCTGACTCCGCTGTCATGATGTGATGGTCTATAGGAGCAGATGCTGTAAGCAGCCTGTAGCCTGGATCGTGGTTTGATAAGATCCAGTATATTCAGTGTGTCCCATTGTCTCGCTCTGGCTCCTGCGGCAGGTCCTGTGATGCTCTTGTGTTTTGTGCTGGAGAAGCAACTTTATTTAGCCTTTTCACCACAGACCAGATTTCTCCAGCATCACATGCATATCTCCATGACACATGCACAAAGAAAAGAGCACTCTGTTATGTCTCTGCATGTCTTGCAGAAGCCTCTTTGTGGCTTTGTTTGTATGTTGTGTCTGTTTTGCAGCAGAACAGGGACTTTTCTTTTTCCTTTTCCCCAGGTAATAAACATCATCAATGCAGCCCAGGAGAGCAGTCCAGTAACAGTAGCTGAGGCTCTGGACCGTGTGCTGGAGATCCTGAGGACCACTGAGCTCTACTCTCCTCAGCTCGCCTCCAAAGAAGACGACCCCCACACCAATGACCTGGTTGGGGGTCTTATGAGTGTAAGAGAGATGAGTGCAGAGTCCTAACACATGCTTTAGTTCATTTATAAGCACAGATACTTTAAATGCTTTATAAGGAGAGGTTACTCTTTAAATTGCTGTAAAATATTCTTATCTCATGCGTATGAAATTGAACATGCATTCTTTTTGAATCAAGAAATGTTTTGGCTTCCAAACTCAAATCAAGTCGGTGTTTCTGGAGTGCCAGTAGAGTCTTTGTTTATTTTCTTTTCCCTGATGTTGAATGAGCCTAATTATAAAGTGAGTCACTGCACACAAGAGTTTTGTCTATTGTGAAAACAACTATTCAGATCGATCAGCTGAGTGCAGCAAAATCCAGCCTGAAAGATTCTTGTGTAGCGAATGACAGAGTTTTTAAACTATTTCAAAGATGAGGCTGGTGATATTGGTTTAGTTTTGTCTACAAATCCCATAAAAGCCAAAAGCAACAGTCACTTGAGCCAACTCACATGTGTTGTGTGTATATGCACAGTCTATGACTCCTCTGTGCCACAGAGCTTTAAAGAGTCTCAGCTTTGCAGTGGGTGACATGTACCGTCACTGTCATGTAAAAATACCCACTAGAGCATCCGCAGCTGTAAATAATCTCAGACAAACTTCCTGAAGTTATAGATTTATATCTTGAAAACAAAGGTCCTTGGGGCTAAGGAGCCACAGGCAGGGAAATGGTAAAATACAAAGACACTATTTTTAATTTAAGTAATAAGCAGAAGCCTTATTCCCACATTTGTACAGATAGAGAATATTTCTCTTTGGCAGAAACGTTTTTTTCCATAAGCTATGATGCTAACATACTGAAATATTTGTAATTGTTTGTATCTCTAGGATGGACTGCGAAGGCTCTCTGGAAATGAATATGTCTTCTGCAAAAGTAAGTTTAAATAATACAGTTTCACTTTCACAATTAAACTAATAAACTTCTCACATTGTACAACAGATATGTTCTCAGAACTCACTTAACTTCCATCAACCTAGCATGGTTTTGTGAAACGGGTTAAATGAATAGTAGTAGTAATGCAGATTAATTGTATTGCATGTTGCCCGGTGCTTCAGCAATTAGAAAACAGATCAGAGGTTGTCTGTGCTGTGTGAACTTCAGCACCAGGGAGGAGTGGAGAGCAGTGAGAGGAGAGGGAACATTTACTCGTCCAAAGCCAAACATCACATTATACAGGCACAAATTAATTTAACTCTGCAGAATGATGTGGGTTAAGTATATTATCTAGTTTATCAGCACAAATGAGACTAATAGGCAAAACGGTATAATAGTATTAATGCTACTATGGTTTTATTATTATTATTATTCAATATCCCTATTTACTTTGGTCACTTTATTACTCAGATAGTGCCTGTTATTTTTACTGTGCCTTATTGTTCCTACTGTTATAATGCATTTCAAAATATTTTCACAGCATAATTTGATGTATGCGATTAATTTAGATTAATTAATCATAGAGCACATGATCAATTTAGATTGTTTTTCATCACTTGACAGCACTAATGAATAGTTTCTGGGAAGTAGACTCATTTAGTTTATTGCTGAAAGTTAGATGAGAAGATAAATACTACATTTCATACTTGTGTATCACTAAGTGAGTCTAACTTAACCCCCAACAACAGCTTGATGAACTACTAATCTTGCTTTGTGATAAAGCTGAATGACTTAGCAGCTATACTTATATTTCAAGGCTTTTAGGAATCTCCTCTAGTTATTTAAGTTCTGGAGGTCATATTTTCATATTTTCGAGCTTTTTTTTACTGAATAAAAACAAATAAGCACATTTCCTAAAGCATCCAACACAGTAGGTTTGTGGCTGCATATATTTTTTTCCTATTTTTTTTTTTAAAGCTAATTAGACCAGTTGCACCACTATCGCATTGCCAGGATTTCTGGTATATGTTACTGAGCCAGCTGCAAAGCCACAGAAATGTTTTGCTGCTCTGATTCTTGAACTGAAATGGAGGCATCGCCTCATTAATGTCAAACAAGAAAGAGAAGTAGGAGGAGGGCACAATAGAGACTATTGTATACTTGCAAGATTTCACTTCCCTTGCTTGGCCACGAGTCTTTACAGAATATTTACACTGTGTAATTTGACGTGACGAGATTTCTAGACACGAAAGACTTAGGACCTGTTTACACCTGGTAGTAAGAAGCATCTGATAAAACCAGTTTTATGGCCTTACAGGCCCCCATCCACATGGCAGTCAGTAACATGGGTCCCAGAGCTCCCTGTGTCGGCACAAGCTGAGTTAAAAAAACGCTAAGTGCCATTTGCAGCTGGATTTAGAAACAACTGGTGCTATAAAAACTGGCGTTTGATACTTTGACGATCTGGTCTGTGATGGTTCCACCTGTGATGTGTAGAGGAGATTTGGGTTGGAGGTTTCAGTTCCTGGGGTGTGTTGAGCAGGAGGTTGTGATGTCAAGTGAGAGAAGCATTACATGAAATGAACAAAACCTCATCAACATCAAACAACATTAAAAATATTACATCTCTTGAACAAACCAGATTCACTGGTAGTGCTCTGACTTTCCTGCACGGGTTCACTCTCTAAGGATGGCTAAGACAAACCACACAGCGTTTAGTTCATGTTAATGGACGCGGCCTGGTAGCTCATTGGGTTAAGAGTCAGCCTGTGATACACAAGGTCGCAGGTTCAAATCCCAACCTGAGTCCTAGCCCGACTCCTACCAGGTGTGTCCCTGAGCCAGACACTCAGCACTAGCTCCTTGTAAATCGCTTTGGATAAAAGCGTCTGCCAAGCAAAGTAAAGTTAATGATTAAAGAACAGGTACAGATCTGGAGGAGTACAGACATTTTTAACCCTGATCATCTCACACATATTATGGAACATCTTGAGTGAACCACATGAATAAATATGAAATTTAATGTGGTTATTATCATGATAAGTGTCACAATGTTCTTTTTACTTTCTAAAGCGTAAACTCCTCCATCTGAGCTTCTTATGTAAGCCCATTATAATGGTTAAAGTCACAAAAGCACTTAACTGACAGGAGGTTCTGAGAAGTTGTCGTCATTTCATCGAATTGAAACCTGCGTCCTTACTTCAGAGCTCCGCTCCATCAGCGGCCCTACAACTCTTTAAACAATCTTATCACTCACCATCTTTCTGCTGTAGCTTCAAAGGACCAGACTTACAAAGAGAAGCTTAGCCAGTATGTTTGCACATGTATATACTGTAGACATTAGAGCCAATATTGGTACAGTCACTCATTATTTATCCATCAAATCCCACACAGGGTTCCCTCTTGTTTTTCCCCCTTTTATGGACAAATCACCCTGAGTTCTGGGTGCACTTCTGTCTGTTTGCTAGATATGAGCCAGCTGGCCATCCCAGTCACTCTGAATGACGTGCCTCCATCCATCGCTGAGATGCTGAATGACGAGGAGTGCTGGGAGTTCAACATCCTGGAGCTGGAGGCAGCTACTCACAAGAGGTACAAAGATCCAGACAGCCAGAAACACAGAGAGACTGGTTGGAGCTACATACATATCTCTTGTGAATAGTCAAGGATTTTGATAATACATTTTTTGTACAGATTAAACATGTAAGTGAAGGTTTTACCTTTACCAGAGCCAGGCTGGTTTCATTTTTAGTCTTAATGCTAAGCTAAACATCTCCATAACAAGGACGACACAGAAAACACAGGACACTGAGTAACACTGGGTGAGATTTATTTCAGTGTGTGCGGTTTGTTGATCTAGTCCATGTGCCCCCTGCAGACCGCTGACGTACCTCGGGTTGAAGATCTTCACGAGCTTCGGAGTGGGTGATTTCTTAAACTGCTCAGAGGCCACAGTGCGCTCCTGGCTACAGCTCATGGAAGCCAGCTACCACTCCTCCAACTCCTACCACAACTCCACCCACGCTGCAGACGTCCTGCACGCTACCGCCTACTTCCTGCGCAAAGAGAGAGTCAAGGTTAGAGGAAAAGCGCACACATATTCCATGTTGGACTGTTGAACATGCACATGGACAACATGAAAACTAATCTGCAGGAGATGCTGAATTCATTTGAAATACTGAAAACCTTTTTTAGCTATTGTAGCCAAAGAATCATACCAAAGTTTACTGTATATGTCAGGATGCCTAATATACTTATATGTATGTCATTAAATGTCATGTCCTAACTAATACCTGATGCAAACAGCTGCAGTACGTCTCAGTGACTGTCAAGATGTCAAAGTCTACCTTTACTGCCGTTTATTTCAAAGAGCTTCAGCAAAGACTCAACACTTAATATTGACCACACAGATTATGCGCTAGCTATCTTCATGATTGCCATAGATTGATTTATAATCATTAAACCAACAGGTTCTGCTGCAGTTGAGTCTGTGTGCAGTACTGACATCACCATCTGTCTTATTCAGAGCAGTCTGGACCAGCTAGATGAGGTGGCGGCGTTGATAGCTGCCACGGTGCATGACGTGGACCACCCGGGCAGGACCAACTCCTTCCTTTGCAACGCCGGTAGTGAACTGGCGATCCTCTACAACGACACAGCCGTGCTGGAGAGCCACCACGCGGCCCTCGCCTTCCAGCTCACTGTCCGTGACAGCAAGAGCAACATCTTTAAGAACATCGACAGGTTAGTGGCAGTGCTTTATTTTCCCTCGATTTATCTGCACATATCCACTGGTGTGCTCCTGTTGTGCTGATCCAGATCTTTTCTTTATCCTCTTCATGCTCCTCACTGATGACAGAAATCAATTCCGAACCCTGCGACAGGCCATCATTGACATGGTGCTGGCCACAGAGATGACCAGACACTTTGAGCATGTCAGCAAGTTTGTCAACAGCATCAACAAGCCAATGGCTGCCATAGAAGAAACCAGCACAAGTGTAAGTGCTGGTGGGCTTTGCAGTTTAAACACTGCCCCAAAAATCTGTGTTTATTTCATGTACAGGCTGAACCAGTAAACGTTCTAGGCAGTTATTATTTCCCCCACACACACACACACACAAAATAAAAGTAAATGTGTGCAGAAAAAAATGTGTCTATTGTGCACAGAAGAACTGTTCATGTATTTCTCGTGTGTCTTCTCTCCAGAGCGTGAACAGTGACTGTGAGAGCCAGGCGAAC
The DNA here is from genome assembly GCA_034779795.1 of Ctenopoma multispine. NCBI lineage: Eukaryota > Metazoa > Chordata > Actinopteri > Anabantiformes > Anabantidae > Ctenopoma > Ctenopoma multispine. The sequence continues at coordinate 2,500,587 of JAUYWH010000004.1, forward strand.
AACAGGAACTCTCCAGAAAACCGTCTGCTGATAAAGAGGATGTTGATCAAGTGTGCAGATGTGGCCAACCCCTGCAGACCGCTCGAGCTCTGCATCGAGTGGGCCGGACGGATCTCAGAGGAGTACTTTGCACAGGTGCTCGGACAACACTAATGCAGCTCAGTTTAACAGGACAGTGCAGTCAAACGCTGGGAACAGCGCCGTAACTGTAGAGAGAGACCAGCACGTGTTTGTTTTGAATGTGCAGAAATTATCTAATTTTGGCAATGCTGTCACCTCATCATGACCTCTCTGTGTATTGGTGTTTGCCCGGCAGACAGATGAGGAGAAGAGACAAGGGCTGCCGGTGGTGATGCCAGTGTTCGACAGGAACACCTGCAGTGTACCCAAATCTCAAATCTCCTTCATAGACTACTTCATCACGGATATGTTTGATGCCTGGGATGGTAAGAACATTTTTGTTCTGCTCTGCTGCAGCGTTTGCCCGGGTGTCTTTATCTTGCTCTTTCTCTCCTGCTGTTCTCTCTGTATGTAGTATGTTTAGTCATTTCCTTTTCCACTTCACTTCCACATATGCTGGTATGTGCTTAAAAAAGCCCTGGATATATTTACTATAGAGTCTGATTGTACTAGAGAAAGGTCAGGGTCACAAGCCAGAGTTTGAGTCAAACAGGTGCCAGCACAATTGTGCTGCTTCACAAACCTCTTGTTTAAGGTCTTGACTACAATCAGCTTATAAAGTATAGTTTTTGAGAGTCTCAGTTCATTGCATTTTTCTGTCATTCAATTGTCTCAAGCTTACAAGCATCTTCTTTGATCCTGGCCTTTCTTTGGACTTGTATACCTTTCAAAAAAATAAATAGAACTGGCCTCTGAATCACTGGCAATATTTCCAATTTGTTCAACAATGCACGAGGAGTGACTGAAGTAAAAATAGCAATTCAGTTAGGATAAAACCGAATTTTTTACACTTAGATCTTCACCTCTGCCCTCTATTACTGCCTTCAATGATTTCTTCATTTATCTTGGCAGATTGCAGGATATGAAATTACAGCAAAGGGAGGGGTAAGAGGCAAAAGTGGGAAAGGATATATGGTCCTTGTAGCTCCCCATTCCCACTGAATTTCCCTTTTCGTGTAGTCTCCCCAAGAGGAAACTTGTTTACTGTCAACAGCGCTCTGATGTCACGGAAAGATTCCAAATGTCAGTGGGACAAAGTGAAACAGTGAGGGCGTCAGGGGAGGGGAAGTTGGGAAAATAGTAGAAGGGATAGGGGTTTACGATGGTTTTGGGCGGGATGAGCAGTCAAGCAGAACTTCACTTACACATAAACACATGCAGAGCGATTCGAGTTCACCAGGATCACTGTCGGGTCACTGCAGGGTCATTATTAGTTCCAGAGCTGCAGCGTGGGTCATCAGCAAGCCAGAAACAAGGATGTAAACAACACGGATTGAGTAGGGCATGCACCGAGAACACACACAATGCAGACTGAAAGCTGTGTGTGAGAAAGACCTTTCGACCCCGGCACTCCTTTAATGTGGGAGCAACAGTGCAGAGTGTACACAACATTAGCCAATGTACATGAACGGAGCACACGCGCACGATCTCATGCTAACACATAAACCCGAAGAATGGTTCACGCAGAATGACAACAGGAAGTGAATGAAGGCAGGTGACATTTCCCTTTAGGTGTTTATTCCTGATTTTACCTGTTGCTGTAGATGTTCCTCTTGTCCATTTCATTTTTTGTTTAAATTATTATTTCAAATTGGGCTAAATATATTTTTTTAGGGACCAAGTTGGGAATTTCATACTAGGATTGTATTTGCTATGATTGTACTGCCCTCTAACACCACTAGGATTCATGGACTCGGTGGTCGGCCATCTTTTTCTCCATCAGAACCCTGCATTACCCTATATTGCCCATGGTGCAACTCAACTGCTGACAGCCAAGTCTGAGTTTTAGGTCTGCTGTGCACACTTGACCTGTGTGTGTGTGTGTGTGTTTGGTTTGTTTTAACTCACCTCAACTTTTCTTTGCCTCCTTGCAGCCTTCGCCAGCCTGCCTGGTCTCATGGAGCACCTGTCAGAGAACTATAAGTACTGGAAGAGTTTGGACGAGATGAAGTGTAAGAGCCTGCGTCCTCCTCCTCCTCCTTCTTCTTGACCCAATCCTCGTTACCTCCTCTCATCTATCGCTCCAAGCAGGGTAAGGCAGCGAATGCAGCCCTGCAGTGGAACAATTGGTCTCTTCAGCTGTGATTTGATACGAGTTCTGTGCCCTCGCTGGCACCGTCGGACAAAGCCCGAAGCTGGGTTATCGGGAACTCTGAGAGCAGACGTCACTGACTGAACACAGAGACAGTTTCCATCTTAAATCACAGCCTCTTCTCTTGGTTCTAGCTGGAGGTGGTGGTCTGCCAGTGGAGAACAGGTTGTCATTTGAGGCCCCTTTGCCACTTCATGGCCTGGTTAAGTATTCCTGATGGCACCTCTATGAACTGTGTGGACCTCATGGCTCACCTGACAATCTGTACCATACAGTGTAACACACCAGAAACCTGCACTTTAGCTTATTAGACGTCTTCATTTTTCCTCCCTCTTGCTTTGCTTTTCAGCTTTTTTTTTTTTCTCCTCAGGTTTTTATTTTCTTTATCAAAATGTTTTTATTTTACATCTATTGCTCAAAAAGAAATGCGGTAAATAAGATAGGGATCAAAGACAATGAAAATAAGGGCCTTGAGAGATCTGTTCATGCTTGTCTCTAACGTTCCTTATGAAGGTGCTCGGCTAGAATTATTCATTCTTAAATGCTGTGATACAGCCAGCAGAATGAGATACACTTCGACTTGTCTAGGACCAAATTCTTAATGAGAAGGACTCGTTGGCCTCCTATCTACATGGTTGTTAAGATTTAAGAAAGGGGAGAAACAGAAACAGTAAGTCAGGTTTTCTACTATATGACATAAGAAGGGCTGTTTTTGTGGTCATTGCTGGATTTAAAAGACCATGTAGCTACATAACAGGTGGTTAAATATCTCTGTTTTGGTAATTTCCTCAACGTTGTACATGAGAACAAATGGAGAAATGCACTGTATCAAAGCCTTCAAATAATAACGAAACATTAGATGGTACACAAATAGCTTTGTGACACTAACTGTAGACATCTGCACCCAAAAGAGAACAAAGAAATCTAACTTGTTGATATCTGAACAATACAGACATAAGCTTTCTATGTGAGGCTGTACTGACTGTTGCTGTATGGTGCACAAATGGGTTGGAGGCAGAAAACGGACGTCATAGCCGCCTCACCAGATCAGAAAAACAGTAGCTGCAGAGCCAGCATCCGAACACTAATCAGCTGCGGCTCTTACATGGTTTTTGTTAACCCGATTTTCAGTGTGTCTCAAAATCCTGCAACTGCAATTCACCTTTTTTTGTGGAAGAAATCTGGTTGCACACGATTTATCATTAGTGTCAGACAAAGGCCATCGAATCGAGATTTGCAGCGCGTGTCTGCTCTCTGGTGGCTAAATGGGGGTGTTGCAGAAGTGGTACATACAAAATGTCCAAGGGAAATGAGTTACTACCCCACATTGACTGGGAATCTAAACAGATAAGGATTTATCAACGTCAGCATTTAGAAACATTTAAAAATTATCGCTTTTAATATTTGACTACTGAACAAGTAGTACCAGTATTTCATTTAGTCCTGTACTGTTCAGAGCACTTTTAATTAGAATTGTGATTACATTAAGGTGAAACAGTACTGTAAAGTACTGTCACAAAGAAACACGAGGAACCAGTTTATAAATGAGGAGATTTTAACCTCAGACATCCATAAGCTACACAAGCTGGTAAAACTGTAATTTGGTCATTGCCAGTTTTTGTCCTAAGGTTCCATTTGAATGGTTAGGAGTGAAGGGCATATTCCTGTGTGTACAGTATGTGTGTTAATTCAGGAAACACGCATTACAGTATTAACCGAAGGCACAGAGAGTTTGTTACAGGTGCCTTAATCTATGGTCGTCTTTACCGAAATGAAAGTATTCTTTTGATTTGAGTCTTCTAAATAGCTCCTACTCAGCTTCTGAAGGGGAGGGGGAACAAGAAAAGCCATACACATTTAAAAATATGAATTTAGGTATTGTTGCATTATGCTCTGTGCAGAGGCTTTACGTCGAATGTCAGTAGTTCCATCACACATTGATCCTTCCTGTTTTGTAAAGACGGAAACTTGCAGTGAAAGAAACAGAACTGGTCACATCTGTGTTTATGTATTCACGATTATATGTAATTATTTTATTCATGATCAAGGTCTTAATTAACGCCTTAATCTTGTCTCCCTGTAAACTACCTAATATAACTGCTGTCCTTGTAAATACTCAGCCAATCTATCTTTTTTGCTTTGCATTTTACACATTTTGCCTATGTAGCTTTTGTTTGGCTGTTGCAGAGGTGATTTCCAAAATCTCAAACTAAATTTTAAGTTGTTTTTTTTTGTTTAGTTTTTCTTGAAATGTGACGTCGCCGCTGAATGTTTCAGGACTGCAATCACTGATCAAGAGAAGATATTTTTGCTAGATTTCTATTCACACTAAATTTAAATATTTCCTATTTACATTTCAGAAGAACATGCCTTTTCTGTGAGCAGTGATGACTGGAAGGTGATATAAATTAGATCAAATAACAGCCTCAGTCTACTGAAGCAGAACCAGATTGTATAAATGCTTGTTATGTAATACTTCATCACTTTACAATGATTTCTATTTTCTTTTCTTGTTCATCTCCGACACTGCTGGCGTGCCAACTCTGTGTTTTGTATAATTTATTAAGAACAATTACAAAGTGATAATGTTATATACAATACAAATTATTTTTCAAAAGACGTAAAAACGTCATTATTGGCCATGAGAAGTGTAATGTGTGTTTCTGAAAGATTTTACTGCCTCATGCATAGTAGTGACAAAAGCTTTCCGTCTTAAAGCTTACCATGTTTGTTTGAGAAGTTTAATGTATTTTGCTCTTTCTGGATTATTTTGATGTTCTTTGTCAAACACAATTAAAAGCATTCGTTAAAGATCAATTTGTTCCATGAATGGTAGCGTCAACGAGTCTCCGACATGGGCTGAAAATAAATCTTCCAAACTGTCTCTGAGATGAGGTATTTACTGAGCTTTGCAAATTTAAGTTAAACACTTGTTGTCAGTCAAAAGGTTAGCATACATTATCAATACACGCAACAACAACATCACAACAGTGAACTACAATTGTCTGTGGCACTGATCAACAACCTCCCACCTCTACTTTTTTTTAAGGCAGTGACTCCAGGCTTAAAGTCCTCCATTCTCCTCCAGTTTCTGAAAAAGTGCCAGGCTGCGGAGGTGGGACTGTCTTTCTCCGTTCCTCCACAGAATCAGCAGGTGATCTGTCGAGCATGTGACCAATCCGTTCTCCTTGAAGCTCACAAACATCTGACAGTGCAAGTGCAAAAAGGATTATTAAAGCGACATTCAGGCACAATTGCACTAGTAGAACAGAAGTTTGTATATTGACGAATCATACCTGGACTGCCCCCGAGTGCCCGATCAGATCACCTGTCAACTCCAGCATCCTGATGTTGGGGATGTCCATGACCTTCTTTGACGCGGGACCAGTCTGTTTGTTTGACCGGCCAAAAGTCCACATCCCAAAGAACCCTGGTTAAATGGACACGGAGAGCAGAAACATTTAGAATAATGTAAAAAAGTAATCTCATACACACGGGTCCTGATAGATAGAAAACGGCTCATAAGTGTTTTCAAAGACTCTCTGAATGTCTCAAGTGGTTTTTACATTGTCAAATCAGATGAATTTAGCACATTGCCAAACTGTCTGTGAGCCTTGAAGTGACTATGATTATGTCTCTTTCTGAGAGACACACGCTCCAGAATCACCACAGTTCAACACTGACTACAGGCAGCTAGACCATCAAAGCCAGTACGAACACACAGACACACGTTCGACTTTAGACCAATCCACAGCCTCTCTGACTGCCTGTAGAGCTGAGTACGCCGTCCTTTCATATACCACATCTCGGCTGCATTACTGCACCTCCCGGCGATCCACACATCAAAACCCCCAGGTACACACATACAGTCTTTGAGCTGATTTATACTTGTGTATGTGATCTATCACTGGAAGAGAAATCTAAGATAAATCCACACAGGGAGAATAACATGTCTGTATACTGGTACAGAGTGTGTCACACCTGAGGAAGCTGGTTCAGCTGGCAAAGGCAAGTCTTGTATCTCCCACATCCTCACACTGCCGTCTTCAGAGCAGGACATCAGCTCACTGAAGCAGAAACAATGTCATAACTATTAGTCTATCAGCTGCTTGAATAATATCACAGAGCTTCCTTTCCGCAGTGCTAGTTAGATACAGACGCAGTACACAGATCAGCACCTCACTGCAATCTCCTTCATGTTTGTTTATACTGTGTGTTAATCTCCAGGATATCTGGAACACACCAAAGCTTAACTGTATATCTGCACAGGCAAGCGTTGCCAGAGGTTTTACAATGCATGATGTTACAGCAAGGAAACTGGGAGAAATATGAACAGTGGATTACCTGTCGGACAGAAGCATGGTGTGTAAGACATTAGAGTCATGGGCGACCTTCCTGTAGGTCACCACTGTTTTGGTCAGAACACTGTACACATACAGGCCGCTGCCCACAGCTGCAAGGATGAGCTACACAACACACAAACATTAAGCATCCTACAGGTCACATTAACAAAACACACACACAGTGTCATCCTCACCTTTCCATTGGTGGACAGATGCTGAATGGACATCTCGCTGGTTTTAGGAGCACCCAATCGTATTTCAGACTGAGTGGGGGATTGGGATTCCTCCCACAGGATGTGCTCATAGGCCAAGATGTTCCAGTCAACAGAATCCCATAAGATCAACTCGCCCGCATGAGAACCACTCGCAAAGAGCCCGTCTGAGGAAGAAACCACAACAAACAGAACAACAATCAAATCTATGTCAAAACTCGAATGCAAACACTTTAATTTTCCCTAATATTTCCCAACTTCCTTAAAGAGACTGACCATTGACAATGATAAGAGCACAAATCTGGTCCTGGTGGTCAGAAAGACAGCGAATTTCAGCCACTGACACAGAGGAATCAGTAGAGACCGTCACCCTGTAGATCACTGACATAAGAAAGAATAAAGAGGCAAATTCATTTTTTTTCTAATTTGTGCACAACATGAACATTCCTGTCAAAGGGAGATGATCAGAATCTGTTTTCTTACCAATCTCTTTATCCATAGCAGCTGCTATGCAGTTCTTCGGCAGCTCGATCAAAGCAATTATTCCTGCAAAAATGCCAAAACACAAAGACAACATTAATCAGCTGCATATGGAAACGGCAGAGTCGAAGGTGAACGTAGTTTTGTTTCTCCTCACCAGTGTCGCTGTGGTTCTGTCTGTAACACTGCAGCTGAAAGTCCTTGTTCCACACACACAGTTCCTCCCCGCCGGAGACCCACATACACAGCCGCTCCAGCACCAGCAAACACTGAGAGAGACACATTAAATAAATCAGAACATGAAATAAATCAGCTACTTTTAAATCTTAAATTTAGAAATCTAATTTAATTTAAGTTTCTAGGTTAGGTTTCTATACTTGTTTCTTAATACAATTACATGACAAAATCTGCTATTAACACATTTTGAGTAGTTCTCCAGGCTCACTCATTACATGCTGTGCAACATGTGTGTGTGTTTAAAGCTTCATGGGGCCTTTAAAGAGGATTCATAGGAGATCGACAACCTTTACAGAAGACTGAAGATCTGAAATGGTCTGAACCCTGTTTCCTGTATCAGGGTCCCATAACTGATTAATAAGATTAAGGAGAATCAAGTTTGAATTCTAAACATGACAGTTACTCTGATTTTAGAGTGTGTTTGCTTTGTCTTTTGTTATGAGGATACACTGAGGCTTCTGTCTGAGGAGGCTGTGATAAGCGAAATGTGCGGCGTGAGTCCACTATTACAGGGGAAGATGGTTAAAGCTGTTATTTGCTGGGAATGGCCCCTCAGCTCCTGCAGCCGCTCGCCCGTCTAACAGTCAGACAGAAAAAGAAATTACTATTAGTGCCACTGTGTTATGTGGAGTTTCACAAAGAGGAGAAGTAATAGATTACCCGACCATATTACCTCAATATTCCAAACCAAAACAAGTCCATCATCCCCTGCTGAGGCACATCTGTAAAAGATAAGATGGAAGGTTTCAGTTATTCCATGCAGGCAGAAATATGTGACAAAAATGTCTGAGTGGAGCAGAGAGCTTGCCAGGTCTCATCTTTAGAAGGTAGACTAGTCAAACAAGCCCAGACAATCTATCTGTGTGAGGAATAATTTCCCGTAGGTTCATCTCCCCTCAAGAAATGTAAAAACACATCTGTCTTGGGGCTTCACACCTTCACTTGCCCTCTGACCCTCAACTATCCACACTACCTGTTCCTAAAATCAACAGACAGGATGAGCAGATAAAAAAGAGAGAGCTAAAAACAAGAAAAGAGGAACTGTCGAGGATATATTTTCAGACTTCAGAAGCAATCTGGAGAGAATTTTCTGGCCTTTGCCCCCAACTCTGGTCCTGTGTACTGAAAGGACGAGACCCAGAGGAGGGGGTTATTACAGGAGGAGACCAGGCGTGACGCAGCCCCCACCACCTGACACACACACTCACATATACACTTAGTTCTGTTATAAATCCCAATCTGACCACTTATGCAGACCCACTCTACCATGCCAGAGAGCAGCACGCTTCCACAAAACAGAGCAGAGAGCAGGTGCAAGACCTTTAAGTGTGTGTGTGTGTGTGTGCGCAGGTGAGTACGGACGGCATTCGAAGCTCCACGTTATGCTGTCCTGTGCACACACAATCACACAGTGGTGATGATTGGGTTCTTGTCATGCTCTGTAAGTTTGCTCTAGTTGAGGATCTCCTGTCAATCACCAAGGGATAGAGGGCAGCCAAGGGTAGAAAGGAGAGAGGTTAGAGAGAAAGAGGGGGAAAAAAAAGAGAAGAGCAGGGGGGTTGTGGTCTGCTTACCTGAAGTCATCAATCTGCACCAGAAATCGAACTATGTCAAAATGTCCTTTCAGCACCTGCAGCTCAGTGAACCAGTTTTTGGGCTGATCCTCTCCAATGCACAGCACTGAGTTTTTCTGCAGACATAAGAAGGAAAGTAGTGAGACACACAGGCTGCGAGAGAGAGAAGAGAGTGTAGAGCAGAGACAAACTGAGATGGAAACACTTGTACTTTAGTTGACCATTTCCATTTTAGCTCCTTTAAACTTCTACTCCACTACTTCGCCTAGGGATATACTTTTACTGCAGTACATTAATCTTTCAGCTAGAGTTTAGAGTTTTCAGGGCTGCAACTAATGCCACAGTCGCAGTTTGATCAACTCATTATTTTCTGGATTGAATTGAAACATCATTAAACATTTTGTCTCGGAAATTGTGAAAGAACAAAATTTCCGCTTAGTAATGAAATGCCCAAAAACCTAAGATTTTCAGTTGACAGAAACAGATGGCAAAAAAATCATTTAACTTGTACGAAAGACTCTCTGGCATTTCTTCATTCATGTGGTGTAGTTGTCTGCAGAACGAACACTTTTACTTACACTAAAACATATCGTTTCTTATTATTACAGAGAGGTGCTGTGAAGCCTGTGAAGTCACAGAACAGCACTGGCAAAATATTTCAAAAAGTTCTGTTTCATTAGGACAGACGTGTACTGTTGTCTCTGCTGAAAAACACACACATCTCCTCTGTGTCAATTTTGGAGGAGCAGTTCGACCAAGACTTTTATCTCCATAACATAAGAAACTAGACGACATCCTCATGAACCCCAGATAAAACGGAGCTTTTCATATTAAAGCACAAAGATGTGTTAATGTCAGGAAGGCAGAAGGAACCATTCCTAAACTGTACGTGTACCCAACAACAAACTAGATTAAGATTCGTATGACTGGGACCTGAGAAAGACTCAGATTTGAACGAAACGCTTGAATAAAAGTACAGAGATGAGAAAGTTTTCTGCTCCAGCCACAAATCTAACTACTTAATTATTGAAATAATCACAGACAGAATTTAATGGACCTTTGTCTGTTTGTCTCTGATTTAGCACATTTTACTTTTAACCCTCCAAACACTGTTCCCCAGATGTTTTACTGTACATCTGTGTGTTTCCGTGTTTGTCTTTTTTTAAAATTATAATGCTGTCCTATTAGAAAGGGGGCTGATAACTTCAGAATGATTTGACCTGATTAAATAAAGGTTGTTACGAGTTACAATCAAATGTAGTGTAAAGTAAAAAGTATTTTACTTGCCTCTGAATTATAATAAAAAGTACCTGAAGATACTTACACTGGAATGTTTAGCATTGCTTACTTCACATAACGTTATAAAGGCTAAAAAGGATGAAACCATGTCTGCTGCGTTACAGTAACGCCACCGTTACGTTACTTCTTTGCGTTACCTCCACGGAGCCTTGAGCTTCCCGACCACCGAGGATCCACCGGAGCATGACTGCGCCTCTCTGCGGCTAACGTTAGCTAGCTAGGTAGCTGAAGGAACCAAATAAAGCCAGTTTAGCTGAATATTTCGGTGACAGTGAACCAAAAACGCAGATTAATGCGTGAGTGGGAGAAACAGAAAGAAAAGAAGAACAAGAAACAAGCTAATGTCTTTCACGTCGTCTTACCAGTCATCAGCGTAAACAGAGAAAACACCCGAAACGCCTTCGCTTGCTGTGATTCCTCCTAGTTCTCACTCTCACGCCACGGTTTGGTAATCATTTAAAACACCGACCGGATAAGTTCACCAAAGACGACACCGAAGCGTTAATTCAAGTGGAATTTAAGCTACATGTTAAAAGAAACGGGTGATTTTTAATCACGACCACAACAAACCGTTCATGTGACTCAAACTACGGAAGCTCTTATCGGACACGATTCATTCATGTCGATTAATATTGTGTTTTGTCTTTTTAAGCTTTGCGACAAAATTAATGTAATGGGTAAATTAAATAAATATTTTTTTATATTTCTAAAACATATTTATAGCATTTACTTAAGTATAAAGACAAAGTAAAATGGCCCTTGTGAGTAATATGCATTATAACTATGTTAAGTGATGGGGACACTGACAAAACCCTTTTCGTACAAATTCCCTCCCGCTGTTACAAGGCAAGAAGGGACCAGTTTGTTCGAACATAACAGAACTTTTGTTTGGACAAAACGGCTCAAAACATCACAACCTACCTCCACATTTTTCACCTGCCCAGTGAAGCTCAAACGTCCAACTGATGTGACAATGACCAAAACACACGACATATAGTATAATGATTAGAGGGAGATTTTAATGTGACAGCCATCTGTGTATCCATGCTGTGTGAAAAATGGGCGTATTTCACCTTCTTACAACTAGATGGCAGTATGTAACAATCCCATGAGATCAGAGGATGGTTCAAAACTCTATTAGTTAGGGAAATGTGATTGTGCCATTTTCACCTTGTGTTTGAAATTAGACAGCATCGAATCACTTGTTTTATTCTCTTCTATGTTTTTTTAGAAGTCTCTGTTGGCACATTTTCTTGCATTTTATTTCTTCCCTGCTTTCCACACCTGCATTGATGTTGACCTGCTCTCCCTCCTTGTATTTTCCTCTACTCTGCATTCTCCTCCTCTTGGTTTCTCAACACTGAGACACACACACACACTCACACCAGTCACAGAGTCACACATCACCCTAGCTGTGTCTACTCCTGCTCCCCCGATTGAGACGACACGCAGTGTAGGGCCTGTGACCTTCATGGTGGCTCAGATCTGCGGCTGGCACTGATTTCTGATTTAGTGTCGATCCGCTGCGCTTGTCAGGGGCTGCAAGGTGCTTTCCATGCGGTAATAGAAAAGCTCAAGGGCAGCTAGAGAAAGGAGGAGGGTTAGGGAGAGGGATTGGTTGTGGTGGAGTGAATGGGTTTTAGATGTGACAGTGGGTGATGCTCTGTTTGTTTAACTGCCTGTCAGTTATCTGAATGCATGGGTCAGATATAGAGACTGTAGATACATGTTTTGTGTCAGTATATACTTAGAGGTTTTGAAGGAAAGAGACACAAGCTCTGGTAGCAGCACAGAGATGCACAGCGTGCTCTCAGCTGCTGTAAATGCCAGAATAACTCGTTCACAACCATGATGGTATTTTGCTGATGTCTTGAAGGTACAGTGTTACCACGCTTTAGATCAGCATGTTAGCAGGATACGGTTCGCTAAATAGCACAATACAAAAAGTGCAAATAAGGCTTTGTCAGTTTTGTGGGTTTTGGTCATAAATCACAGTATTGGTCAAAATAGAAATTTGTCTTGATGATGACAACAGATGAAAAACGAGACGTGATGACCAAAGTCACTGCAGTCTATCCTGATCAGGACATGAACGTCTGTCCAAAAGTGCATGTCAATCCAACAAAGCAGTTGCTGTGATACTTGTGATCCAGTAGTAGACTCAGAAAGCACATTACAGGGTGATGATGAGAGAAAAGACAAAGAGAATTTATAAAACCAAGGTGAAACGAGAAGGAAGGGAAGGAACTGAAAGAAATAGTAGTAGAAAGTAAGTGGTTCTTGAGTGCAGCAGCCTCGGTCTGGAGTAGACGAGATGTCAAATATGACCAATGGCAGGAATCAGCTAAGAGCTGAAGTCATGATGCGATGGTCACCAAAACACTCACAGCTCTAAAGATCAAGAGAGAGTCAGAGCAAAGAAGAAAAAAAGTCTGTCTGCTGCTCCACTGTTGCGCCGGATCTCATTCTCCCATGTCCAGTCTGTAAGGAAAACAAATGGTTATGATGATGAAAAAAGAATTAAGCTGTAATTTAACAATGGATCAACAACAGTATTCAATAACAGGCTCCTTCCTTCACTGTTGAGAGGGCTCTTGTAGAAGAGAGAGGCTCATTCCTGACCAACACACCTCACTGTCCCTCTTCATCACACTTTCACTGTGTTCTGCTTTATCCACTGTGGCCTCCGCCTCCACATGGGATCTGCTAATGATATACAGGATTTCTCCATGGTTCCTTACAAATCCCCGACATCGCCATGAGCTTAGGGTTTTAATAATAAGTTAAAATAAATAAAGCTTTATTCCATTAGTTTATAATCCAGTCACTTTGTCCACATTTCTCTAAGCTATGCTCTTTGTCTTTAGCTCAGCAGCTAGACCCATACAGGTACTGTTTGTAAGACTAAGAGCTAAGCAAGCTTTGCAGGTTATATACAGCCCACATACTCAATAGGTAAAAAGACAATTTAATCTTTAAAGTTTTGTGGCGCCACAGGATCTAAATACATATGTGGTACATAATTCAAAGGATGATGGTTTAAACCTGGGGGAATGATGTGCGAGTATATTCAGGCTTCTGTCACTTTGATTTGTCGCATGAGTATGACTGTAATTGCTGTGTTTCACTCATCATATGTTAATTATCAGCCTTGACCTATTACATTCACACATACAGACACTCACACACTTTAAATAAGGGTGGGGATGTATTGGTTTTGCACTTATGAAGTCATAAAACCAAAAGTACAGCAAAGTAATGTGAAGCTGCCCGTTCTCTTTTACACTGTACCATCACCATCGCTGTCAGTCTCTCGCCCCTCCTTCCTTTCCCCTCCCCTCCTCATCCCTCACTCATTTGGTGACCCTCTAATGTTCTGTTCATTTTCTCTTATGAATAGATAATGGGCAAAAATCAAATCTCTTCATTTGCATGTAATACAATTAAGACCTTTTCAAACAATGACAAATGGAGGGAGCAGCGAGATGTCAGTCAGCCTCGTCGGAGAGCAGGCAAAGACAGGACTGGCGAAGCCCTGCCATTTATACAAAAATTAATAAAACCTTCAAATGGGATTTTCTCGCCGACATGCGGAATAACAATCACAAAGACACTGCTAGACTCTGCCTGTCAAATAAAATTAAGGTTCTCATGAATTTGGGTACCTAACATGGATGTGAAGCTACCAACATACTTGAAAAAACCCTGAATCGACTTCAGAGGTCATGGTTTCTTACTGGTTTATTTAAGAACAGACACTGGAAATGTTAGAGGAATATTCAGCCACAGTGTTTCATACATGGGCCTCTGACTTTATTCACATAGGTAATACTGATTCCAAGATTCTTTAAAGGACAGGTGAGCATAAAAAAAGGAGTTAAGGTTAGGGAAAAGGTTGTGGTTTTGTTTAAAATGAATTAAATAGGTCGTGGCTAAAGTCACTGTTAAGTTTATCTTCATTTAGGCACAGCACAACTTGTCTCTAACCTTGGCCAAATACTGTGTGTCTAAACACAGCTAATAACATTATAGTCAAAGAAGCTAGATGTTGTTCTGAACATATTGCATTAATAAAAAAATGCTAATCCAAGTAGAGTAATGTCTTTAACCAAATTTAGCAGTTTCATTTAAGTTCATTTAAGTTTTTAAGTTTGTTCTAATTTCTATGATACTGAAGTAATTAGTAGCTTTGACAGTTTTTTTTAATGGCAATAAATACATCTCAAGCCGGCTGTAGCTCAGTTGGTAAAACAGCTGGCTACGAAACCCAGGGTTTGTAGTTCAAATCCCTGTTCCTTCTGGCTACATGTCAAAGTGTCCCCTGTTGTTTACTTGACCTTTACATTTAAATTACCAGCATTTTCTATTTATATTTTTGATCAGTTACTTTAAAGGTAATTGTTTTGCTTTCTAATACAGTTGAACTAATGAATATTCACAAAAATCAAGTCGCATAATTTAATTCACACACACGTTTTTCATACACAAATAAAAACATGTGCAAACACAGTGGGCTAACCCCATATGCATACACACACACAAAATGTCTCATTGTCTCTTACACAAACACACACACAGGAAAATTAATGAGCTCTCATTCATAATCCAGGATAGAGAGAGCCATATTCACCCTTGGATGGTTTATTGACTGATTTCATTTATTTGTGTGGAATAAATAGGACGTAAACATTGGCTCGCTCCCACATTTTCCACGACACACCAAAAAGGAGAAATGATCCCACCAGCGGCAGGGTCACTGATTGGCTACCTCCTCAGTGTGTGACAAATTACCCAATGAGAAGCAGGTTATCCATTTCCACAAACTAATTAACCTGGGTGATAGTGAAACAAATTATTACATTTATGTAATATTATTTCACATCTGTCGCTAGACTACAAAAATCTTCATCCCCCTGCTTCCCCACCCGCCGATCACTTCTTTTTCTGGATTATAAATTAATTCTGACATCACCAAAGCTATAGCACATGGTGGGTGGAGACAGCATTATGTTGATGGATTTAAATGTATTTAATATAACCTTAGAATAGTAGTTCTTAACATAGGGTGAGGACCACTTCAAAGGTCACATAATTAATCTCAATATGATTCGCGAGGGGTAGTTGACAAAGTGGAACATAAGAAAAATGAAGCATATACTGACGTTTCTTTAGTCTTTGCTATTTTATTGTAAAATTCAGCTTTATGACATAAAATATTATCTTAAAAAGAAAGTTGCTGGTATGAGACAAGTGTCACAAGAACTGACACAATGCAGAGGATTAGTTTTGTGGTAATGGTTTAAAAATCAAGCTACAATTTCTATGTGTGAAGTATGCAGAGCAAGAGGAACAATAATAGTTTCTACAGTTGTGATGCAATTTAACATTCATTTTTTAAGTTTGGCCTCAGAGCCTATAAATCAAATCTACAGTACACGTCTATGCTTAGGACACACATCTACAATTACAAATTGTTATGCAGAATTCAGCTTCTGCTTCTCCGAGCGATTAAACAAATTTACACGAGGTGGCAAAAGGGTGGCATGAGGTTGTGTCAGGGTGGCCGGAGGCAGGAGGGTTAATGGCTCACAGTGAGTAAATGCTGCTGTGCATGATTGTTACTGTACCAGCAGCTACGTTTTTTATTTTATTATTTATTTCTTTAATGTATTAAACCATTTGGATCCAATTGAGGTTAGCGACCTGACAGGAGTTTAAAATTTCAGACAGTAGAGTCCAACACGCAGACACAATACTAAAACCAGTCAACAACGTATAAAGATTTGAATTACGCTAACAACAAAATATGTCATGCAAGCTTTTGTATTTTGTTCATTTAGTTATTGCTGATTTAAACAGTTTATGGACATATTTGTCATTTTATTGTCCAGTTACAGCTTTAGGAACTGAACAATTGAGGTGGAGCTGGTTGGGAGCATGGAGACAGCTGAGAGGGGAAACCTTACAACAGGAGGGATCTGCTGCCCTTCCACACCCCCCCTGTAGATCCACCCCTGGTAGAAATGTACACTTGCCTGAACAGTCCCACAGTTGATGAGACATCTACTACATGTGTCACCTTTTCATTTCAAAAGCTAAAAAAAGTCAAAGCTGAATTATCGAGTGCAGTATTTGGTTTTGCATGTGTCCTTGTGATGGTGCAAGTCCATCACCAATTGAATCTCTGTGTGAATTAAAATATAACTGAAGAATGTGCTTAAAAAAACAACAAAAGGAACTCACCTTCAGCAGCCGGTGATGCAGTCCGCCTTCCTGCATGAGAAACAAGAGGTTTTCTTCTCAGCCAAATTAAACTGCAGGGTTTATGACATGGGACGTCCAGCCTCTGATTTAAAAGAAGATAGATTCTTCAAAAAAACAAAAGGACATGTAACACTCACTTTGTCCTGCTAATTCAGTCCTGATTCTGCGCCTTTACCTCCATAATGATTCTGTGGCTTCTTTTGGAGATATGTAGCTGCAAAAGCAAATATTGTGTCACCGAGGTTTTCTTAATTAACATTGGAACAGTTAACACAACCAGGAAACCGTCACGGACTGAACAATATCTGCAATCAAAGTGTTATTCACGTTTGTAAACAGTATAATTATTGAAATAACCTCAACTCGAGGGTCTGCAGAACACAAAAGGACTTCCGTGTTATATTTCATTGCGGGGTTAATACTGTTGATGTATTCAGAGGTAAGCATCATTATGATGGTCGGGTTAAATTTTATTTTCTTCTATTTTATATGTTACTTCTCACAAAAACAGCAAAGTCACCGTAAATGTGGAATAAAAAGTCCAACTATTAAGTAGCATAAATTACTCAAGTAAGGCACAAACAGAATTTACAAATTTATATTCAAGAGAAAAATAAAATAATTTTACTTAGTTTTAGTTTACTGCTTAAATTTCATTTGATTTTTTAAAACTGCGTTTCCACCCTCTTTGCTGTGGAAGTCACGACTTACTGTGAATGAAATCTGACATGATGCCACAGAATGGACAGAAAATTAGTATCTGAACAGGAGTAGGAGATAAAAATTTGAAAATGTTTTTGAAAAATCATTTAGCTTAAATTTAGTATATTGACACTGTGGTTGTGACATGCAGTTGCTCTAATACAGCTAAAAAGCTGATGTAGTGTTTGCTAATGACTAAAGGTTTAAGTGTTTCTTAGTGGTTTGAAGCCATAAATAAACCAGTTCAAACCCAAATCACAAAGCTGTAAAACAGAGTTGTTTCTGATGGACAACTTTATGTGATTTAACCTGGGCCCTTAAACTGCTCCAAGAAAAGAAGGTTGATTCATGATGTGACCATAATTGAAAATGATTTTTATTTGACCATTTACATTTAATTGATATAAACATGTCCATGAAACAAAATGGTTCAAACATTTAAGAAAGTCATATTTGATAATAAGCACAGACATAATTTTGGAAACATAATTTATCACAAACTGACCGAATGGGAACAAGAGTGTTTCCGCTACACAAAACATCCTATATAACAGATTATAGTTAAGTCAGTTTCCATGTTTTAACGTATTGTATTTCCCTTATTTTTTGCCTTGGACAGCACATGCAGTCAAGTCCATTTCCATGTTGTTCTGATTCACAGCAGTTTCCTTCCCTCTCCTGGTGAATCTTTCATGTCTTTTAAACCTCCGAGTTGTCTTGGTTCTGCACTTCCATGTGCATCCCTTTGGCCCTTCAGAGTTGCATGCTGTGCAGCGGGTCTGAAAAAAGGAATCTGTATTCTAGTTTTGTATTTCAAAGTATCCACAGAATTTGACTTCAAAAAACAGTCAGTCATCAAGCAAATGCCACTGAAAGCCCTGCGACAATAAAGGCGAGGGCTGCATGTGTCAAAGAAATAAATAACAAAGAAATGAATAAGTTAATTTAAATAGGCAAATAAATAGTTGTCATAGGTTAAGTGCGAAACAATGCGTTATACTTTAAAACAGAACCAGCCCTATGCTTGATGAAGACCAACAGGCTGGATAAATAGCTTTAGTTTTCCCTCTTGTTTGAGATTTGAGACAAAAATGCCAGGTGCACAGCTCTGCACCTGGATCCTGGTTGTATTTTCCGGGTGCACCCTTTGGATGAACTGGATGGATAAGAACTAAATGCAGAAGATCTCTTTGTGAGTGAAAGAAAAGCACTTCACGCTGGCTCTCATCACTAGGTGAAACTCATGGATACTGTGTGCTCCAGCGCTTTTCGCCGCAGCGAGGCGATGCTTGTCCCTCTCCAGACATCACTGTCCGGGGAACTACAGAGCTGAGGCGAGCCGGTCACGTTAGTCGGACCCGACAGAGATGCGGGTACCATCCCGGGGAAAGTGGGCTGGTAGAGGTGTGACTGCAAGCCGGATCCGTTCGACGACATGTTGGATAGCCCCATGGAGTTGGGCGGCGGCCCGGCGCCGAGACTGCACTGAGACAAGGACTGCGCCATGGCCTGCTGGCGGCCCAGAGCCGGCGGTAGCTGTAGCTGAGACACGCCGGGCATCCCCGCCGTGGCCCAGCGGGTGTCGTTGGCGTGAAAAGAGCAGAGGCTGTCGCCCATGGCCGCCGCCGCTGCCGCCGCGGACGGGAACTGAGGCAGGCCGTGGTGAGTCGGCAGGAGTGTTCCCGGAGCCCGGAAGACATTGGTGGTCTTCTTGCGCTTCTTCCACTTGGCGCGTCGGTTCTGAAACCAGACCTGCAGACAGAGAAGACGAGTTAGGAGGGAACAGATTTAATGGATGCTGGTGCACTGACAGGCCATGCGACCAGAGCTGTGAGCGCACATAAAAAGGTTATGACATCAGTCAGTGATCATCACCAGAATGTGAAGAACCAACAGTAAATCAGCTGCAGAAAACAACGATGTGTGTTTTTACACATTTATGAGCAAAAGCATTCAAACTCATGAAAAACAATTATTAACAAAAGAAATGCGCAAAGACCTTTGAGCCTCTGGTGTAATAAAGGTCACATGTCAGCAGACTTTATTTGCGTTTAAATGCAGAATAGTGGCACTTTCAAAAGGCAGCAGGTTGAATTTGAGGATTAATTCATTCTTCGTTTGTTTCATTTGAATAAATAAATTCAAACCTTTGTACGTGTGTCCTAATTATTTTATTTGTGACAGTTTGATCTTTGCGCATTTCTAATCACATAATTTGAACCTAAATGATTTTATTCACAGCTTTTGAAGGAGCCGCTGAAAACCACACACTCAGATAATAAAGATAATGTTGCTGCTCTGACAAATAGCCTGCTGGCAAACAGACTTTATTCCCGGAGTCCTTGAGCCTCTGCAGGTTTGCTTGTAAGCGTCTGTGATTAATGTGGAGATTTGGTTGAGAAAGTGCGGGCGCAGTAATAAGAACGGGACAATCTCACTCTCTCCCCTCTCGCGTAGCCAGCCGTGAAATCCGGCCTGAAATGCATTACACTTCAGAGGAAAGAAAATGCAATTTCTCATTCCGTTTAAACAAAAAAAAAAAAAAGACAGAGTGCAGTCTCAGCGAGCCCGGCATTAAGACGTAGGAGCAGTGACAGGCCCGACGCTAAACGGAACCTGGACCCGCTTCCTAACGCAGCAGATCAGCGTCATTTCACTAATTCTGATTTTATGGAAATATACATGGAAACTGAATTGACCCGTGCGACGATCATAACGATTATAGGGGATGATTTCACACGCCAGCAACCCAGTTTTCCATCGCTATAGTTAATAAGGCGGTGACACTATTATTCCTTGTGTGGTTGATATTTTGGAGAGAATAAAACACAGCAGGACAGAGCTGAGTGAAGCTGTGACGCTGATCAGTGCAGTGGATTAAACCACTATAATAAGACTGTGATCATCGTTTGGTTTCTTATAGCTTGGACGCATGAGGTGGAGACTAAACGTGGAGGAGCTGCGAATTTTTTCTTTTATGTTAGTTGCTAGAAAATAAAAAAGAACACATTTATATTTGAAAACGCACAGTAAACTCCAGGGTGTAGCAGGAAAATGAGACCTCCACCTGTAATGACAGCGCTCACGCTGAAGCCTCGTCGTGCATGAGGGTGAAACACGTGTGTAATCCACAGGGGTCGCCGGTTAAAGTCCAGCGCACCTGAACGCATCATACCTGCGTTAAACTCTCTAATCACTGCTTCAATATTTTTATTAAGATTTTTATTCATTAAGATTCAGTCGCACATTCAGCGTGAATGAAGATGAGCAGAGACGCGTTTGGTCTGTTTGTGCAAAGACTTTAATTTAACTAACAAGTCGACATCAGCTCTACTTTTAGATTTAAATCTTTTTTCTGAGAATATGTTTCATTAAAAAACAGGCGCTTTAGATTCAAAGAGACAATTTAAATTTGCTCTTTGTGCGCTTTTCAAACAGCCAATAGGCTAATTGTACGGTGAACAGATTTAACACAGAACCGGCTGTAAAATAAAAACGGAACACTTATTAAATGTATTTATATCACGGCTGCGTGTGGTTTTTATTCTGGGACGTGTTTAATCTTTTGATCATTAATAAAAATATTTGATGCTGTTTTACACGCGTATCTTAAATAACACTGAGAGGTTTTGTCCTGCTGTGGAAAACATCTGTGTCTCCGTCTGTTGTTTTAACCGATGAACCATTTGATCCATAGCAGTCCGAGCCGAACCTACCTGCACTCTGGACTCCGTCAGACCGATCCTCAGAGCCAGCTCCTCCCGCATGAAGATATCTGGGTAGTGCGTCTTGGCGAAGCTCCTTTCCAGCTCGTTGAGCTGCGCCGGGGTGAAGCGGGTCCGGTGCCGCTTCTGTTTCTGGGTCTGCTGCCCTCCGGACTGGTTCGGGTTGTTGTTGTTGTTGTTCTGCTGCTGTTGCTGCTGCTTCTCCTGCTCTTTGCTGTTGGCCTGCACCGGGTTTGATCCTCCGCCGCTGCTGATATCTTCACCGGGAAGCATCGTGGCCCCTTCCACGCCGTCCGGGCCCGGGCCGAGCTCCCCGGAATGTCCTGGATCAGGTCCCCCGCCGCCGAGTCTGCATTTCAAAGCCTCCCTGTGGCCCAGGAGCTCCGCCGCGGCATCCTTCATCCCTGCACAGACAACCACAGCTGGTGAGATTTGCACAGTAAACACTCTCTCTACAAGAGGGGAAAGAACATGGTTAGAAAAAATACTGCGAGATTCTGAAACTGTACAAGCAGAATAGTTTTCACACGCACATGCACAGCTGAAGCATTGTTTCTGCTGCAGTGGAAAAGCTGATCATGCACTGAACAAAAACACAAATGCAGAAATTAAAAAAGCGACGAGTGCAGCTCTTTGACAGAGACAGCATGCACATTACAATCTGCTCCTTAAATACTCTTAATTCAATTCGATCCCACTGATAACTTAGAAAATTGTTAAATCAAATTACGCAGTAATATAATAATAATAATTACTTTTCCAATGAATTAAGCCAGTTTGATTCACTTCAGTCACATTAAGATGATCTAAGAAGCAAATTGACAATTTTCAGAGCTTGATTTAAGATTAGAAGTGCCTCCAGCTTACAGTAGAGTTGAAGACCGGAGTTTGGTGATGATAACTCACCGAGGCGAGCATCCAGGAGGTCGGCATGAGATAGCATTGCGCACCGCTCCAGGGCGAAATGCTATTCCAAAAAAAAATCTCTATGACTTTAACCTATTTAAGAAATATATATAGCCTAAATGAAAGCAAATTCGGTTTGTGGTTAAAAGGGGGGTTCGTTGCATTATAATGTAGTTTAGAGAAATGGGGAGGCGCTTAACAACGGAATGAACCCATGAGCTTCTCCAAACGAGGACCAATCAGAGTTGAAGCCCGAGGTATGTCAGCTTTAGCCCGAGGACCCCCGGCACCTCTCCACCTCCTCCATCCTCTCACATCGACAAGTTCATTCCTCCTCATTCCTGTAATTGGCTTTGATTTCTCCTCCAAATTACATCCAATGAAAATAATCTGATTTAATACCTGTGTGAAAGCTTCGACCAGCTCCAAAAAAAAAACAAAATGTTGGATCACCACAGTATTTGTTTAATTGCGCACGCTGTTCTGCACTCGTTTTCCTAGCAAGTCACTGGAACAGGAACTGGAGTTGTTCATATGAGGAATAACCACATGGCTGCATGGAGGATACAGCCAGGGCAACACCTTCAGTGTGAACACTTACTCTCATTTTGAGTCTCTGTGATGATTCTGTCGACCTCTTCGGCACTAAGTGCCTCTTGGACACCAACTGAACCTCTTCTAATATCTTTGATTTCCCAGTCAGCCAAACAACAAACTTTATACAATCCTAACCAGGCTAATTTTCAAGGCCATTAGGCTTTTATGTAATTAGTGACAAATCTATAGGCCTTTATTGCAAATATCAGAGTAAGATCAGTATAAATTAGTAGTAATTTACTAGTATTTAGGCCCAACTGTCAAGAAGGGAGGGACTGTGTGTAAATGATGTGAGCAAATTAATTCGGCGGAAAGAGGAGGGAGTGTAACCGTGAGCTGTGAACACTCGCCTTTGATAAAGGGACACAGTTCAAACACCCGAAAGTCTGTGAATAACCTGACACCTAAATAAAGAAATACCTAATCATGTTTGGATGCCGGTTCAGTTCCTTAGTTTTCATAATCTGCACAAATGAAAGTGATTTATTTCACAATGAGACGAGAAAAAGTTCGTAAAAATCAACCAGAAAGGAGTTCCCTTTGTCGCTGAATAAACCAGCATTAGGCTCAATTAGCTGTTTGTCACGCACACGCACACACGCACACACACACACACACACACCAGGCTGCCAAAAATTTAAGGGCATAAAAAAATCAGACATGCTTTAGACAGATGTCGGAGAGCTGGTTTATTTATTGTGCGCTGAAAAAAAAAAGTGGCACAAAGGAGGCGTCCGAGCGTGAACCTTCTTTTCTTCATCCACACACGCTTCAATTGCCTCTGCTCATCTTTTATTTGTCTGCAATCTGGTGGCACGACGGACCGACCGACCAGGAGGGAGGGATGGATGGAGTGTCCGGGAGTCTTCTCCGGACGCGTCGGGATGTGGAGGAGATTTTCATCTTTGCGCTGATGTCTGCGTCTTTCTTCAGACGAGGAAAAGAAGATAATGCGCAACTGGAGATATTCCTTGTTCTCTTCTTTAGAAATCTGTTTTTCAGAAGCCGAACTTGAGGCAGATCTCAGCGGGTTTTAGGCAGGAACTGTAGCGCTGGGTACAGCTCAACATGCATTCACGGGCTGTTTGTTTTAGCTGATTTATGGACAAATTATTAACAATTTATATAATTATTTATCTGTGGTTTAGTAATTATGCACCAACGTGGTAGTATCGTTCCAATCGCTTCTTTCTTGTTTTACACAGCTTTCTCTGGCGCGCCGTGGGCCTATAAGGATCATTTAAAATCATCACATTGTGGGATGATGGATTGCGCCCTTCGTTTTATGGCTTTTCAATAGCTCTGAGTTTTTATAGCTGTACAAACAGAAGTGAATGACTCCTCTCGTAGCTGCGGGTCATATTTAACCCAAACACGAGAGCGGGGATGATGAGGTGTCAGGCAGCATGAGACATCTGTGTTTCAGGAGGTCGTAGAAACAGCAGAAGTAATGGGAAATTATTGATATGTGTTTTAATACATTGTTCAATATTTATAGAACGAAAGAGGCTTTTTTAATTAGATTTTATTCTATTTATTCTTTATTAATATTATTGTTGTAAAATAAATACTCGCTTCCTGTGATACAATTGATTCATATATTATTTAAAGAAATTATATTATATGATCTAATTTGCTGTTTGATAAACTGGCCTCACTGGACGTTGTTGCTCCTGTTAAATGTAGGTTTTTCTTAATTCAGATTATTCTAAAGCAGCTTTCACTTGATGTTGTCAACAGATTCGGTGCATGTGTCCTGTTGGAGGCTGTGGTTAGAGGGAACATGGACCTAAGCACAGTTTACAGCATCTCTCTTCATGCAGATTCCCACAACATGTTCATATCAATCTTATCCATGATATAAAAAAAAAGACAAACAAACTAATTCACCTCCTGCGAGTTAATGCGGTGCATCTGAGTGGAAAGTCGACATTTTGACGCGCGGTAAAAATGAGGAGTGACTTTAAATAAACTACCAAAAAAAGGAACAATAAAAGTCTAATACTGAAGGCCACGCTTTCTCTTTTGTGTACCTCGTGTGTGATTGTAAGTGATGGCGGCACAATTGGTGGCTGCCGGGGATCGAACCTGTGACCTCCTGCTTCAAGTCCAGGCACAGGGCCCGGGTGACTTTTTTTTTTTTTTTTTTTTGCAGCTCGTATTCACTTAATTACAGATTTCTGAGAAAGAAGAAAAACAATCGATCTTCCATCTGCACAAGCTCCAAGTTTAACAAATGAGATTCTCGTTTCATGCAGCTGATTTGGTGACAGTCAGGGGGATTAGGAGGAATAAGTTACAGTGCTGAAAGGACAGGGGAGCGCCTCAGCTCTGCTCTGCATCCGCGCAGCTGCACTAGTTTGACGTGAACAAACTTTGGCGACAGAGGCAGAAAATGTGCATCCCGTCATTTTTTTTTAAACTTCTTTTTTTAACTAATTTAACCTATTTGCATTAGTAGTTGAGTTACTAATTGGATGTTACAGAGCAGATTTTGTCCATTTTCTATGTTGTTGTTGTTCAACTTACGGTGTAATTATGTATTTACTTTAAGTATATAACTTCTGAAGCACCACACCCTATTACAGTACTGTACAACCAGCAGGCGGGTAAAAAATTCACTTTGGTAACTGGTAACTCAGAATTAATCACAGTATTTGAGTGAACGTACTTACGTTACCTTTTCACCCACGAACAATGCAGCATTTTCGTGCTGCATCCTCGCACATTATCAGACTGGAAGTGGCAGGTGAACCTGCTCCCAGGACACTTACAACAGAAAAGTCAGGTGGTCCAGTTGGTTTTCCGTTAGAGAAACGAACAGCATGTAGAGTATTACCTGCTCCATGGGAAGAGAAAAGTGCCATTATATTCCTGTGAATCACATCATGTGCTGGGAATTAACAGTGCCTCAGTGGTTTGAGATATTTTTCAGTATTTCATTACTTTCTACATCCTGTACTCTTACACTTCACATTTAGATTTTCAGAATAATAGAGCCCAACCTGCTGCCTGACAGGTGCTTTTATTTTGGTAATTGATTTTACATTTTGCTGACCCGTACTGGGATTTCTGAGAGTCAAACTTTTGAGCTCATATGACCGTACCTGCACACTTGTTATGCAGCTGCACATGTTCACAGAGCAGCAGCAGAAGCCGCAGCAGCCTGCGCGGGTCCTCTGGTCACATAAACCCAGGTGCAGCGCCCCGCTGCCGCATCTCATGCCTCAATTAGCGCCGCTGCCCTCTGTACGGACTCGATTAGGCCGTGATTTATCCGAAAGAAATATAATTATACCTCCAAATAAAATAATCAGCATTGAAGAGCGATTTCCTTAACGAGATGGAGCGGGGTAGATGTCACGGAGTAGCAGCGCCTCATTAGGGCGGTAATGAGACTTTGGGGTGATCCCGATAATTATCGAAATCTGTAAAATAAGGATCAAGTCAAATGTAACCTTAATTTGTCTGGCAATTGAGTTCATTTATTAGTATGACTATTTAGGAAGGACTTTCTCAGCCTTCCTATGAGGTGTCGTTATTTTAGGCCATTTGGGTGACACATGCGCAGCAGGGACATGAGACAGGCCTGTGTGTCACGTGACTCACGGGGTTGCTCAGTGCGCTCTTTATTGTATCAGCAGGTTATTACATTAAAATTAAATCCATCAGTTGAAATGATCAGCTGATTAATCGATTAGTTGATCCAAGGACAAATAACATTAATTATCTCTTAATACATTGATTGTTTTAACCTTTTTGTCAAAAAAAAAAAAGAGATTCAGCTTCTCCCGTGTGTTATGTGCCAAATTCAGGTGCTTTTAAACATAAACTGAACATGTACTGACAGAAACATGTCACGGACATTTGTATTTCCCAGATTTTTGTAGATGAATCAATTAATCGAAGAATAAACATGTGATGAAAAATATAAAGAAGGGTTAACTGCAGCTTCTGCATCACCATCATCAAGGTTTAAGGTGCGAGATATGTATTAAAGTAAAGAAAATGTCATTTAAAAATGTGTAGTTTGTTGTCTGAAGGTGAATCACACAGTTGACTCATGTCATTAAAATATGTTATAACACCAGAAAAGACAAAAGAGTGTGTGTGTGTATTTAATCATACGTGCAAACTGTGTATTAG
Organism: Ctenopoma multispine; assembly: GCA_034779795.1. Lineage (NCBI taxonomy): Eukaryota > Metazoa > Chordata > Actinopteri > Anabantiformes > Anabantidae > Ctenopoma > Ctenopoma multispine. The sequence continues at coordinate 2,527,344 of JAUYWH010000004.1, forward strand.
TATGACAAATAAAAATGTAAGAAAACCTCCCACTGTTCTACTGTAATAAACCAAAGGCTTTATCTCATTGTCGTGGGATTTTGCACACAGGAGGAGCACGATCAAATGTGGTAGCACGTTACCAGTAAACTGTAGAAATAATTACATCAAGAACTGAGACTCTGAATGGATTCAGTTTGCCTCCACGGCTCCAAACAAGGCCTGACGAAAGGAATGGACATTTAAAGCAAGTGAATCTCGCGGTGAGAACAGACACAGATCAGAAATCATCCTTCAAGCTTCACTGAGTCCAATACGTTTCGAGCCTCTTTGTACTCCTCTGATTCAGCCAAATCCTCTTCTGTTTCCTGAAAAGACACAAACACACACATTGTTGGGGGTTTTTTTCTGTCTTTTTGCACCTGTAGAAAAAAAACACCCACCTCAAAACAAATTACTCTGACTTCTTAAGAACAAACGCGCAAACTTTTTTTCGTTGCAGCCAATGTTAGGTGGCGTCATTATGAAATGTAACGTATGAGGTCACATTCAGTTGCGTTCATGCTACAGGGAACTAAATTTAGCAGTTAGAGGTTAAGCTGTGGGACAACATGACTGTGTGGCGTCCATGTCCTTTAATAAAGTGTGTGGGTTCCTGTGGTGACAGCACTGCTAATGAACTGTGACGAGCATGTGCATATGCACAAGACTCTCTAAAGGAAGAAAAGAAAGGATGCATGATGGAGAGGGAGACATGTTGCTAATTCCAGGTTAGCACCCCCTGCCTAACATCCAGCTGTCATGTGAGAGCTGCCCAACTGTTGCTCTGCTTTAATTGAGATAAGCCTGAGACATGCACGCTTATGTCTGCTCCTCGTCGTACGGATGTTGGTCCTGAGGAGGTTAGCAAACAGTGGTTGAACAAACCTGAACATAGGTCTGATGCAACAGGGACAGGAATGTTAGCATGCTAACATTTGCTAACTAGCACTTAACATAAAGCTGACAGCCGTACTTGTCGTACTACAAATCCATAGGTGTGAGTATGTTTCACCAAAACATTTGCAGGCAGCACAGTTGTTTCGTGTTTTGTGCACTGCTCCTGTTCATGATCAGGTACAGTGAGCTGAAAAGTGAGGGTCTGCTGTGGATTATCCCACATAACCACAGGTGTGTTTCTAGAAACAAATACCAGAAAGGGGGTGTCGCCACGCAGCTACAGTTCAATTACATCATGTAATTTATCAACAAGGCCATAAATTAGTAACTGTGATGGCAACAAAATAAATGGATCTCAAGTTTCATGCTGTGATATAAAAAAGATTTTCTACACTTCCACTTAATGGTGACCTGAAGTGTAACTTACCAGTAACTGAAGCAAATCTGCGTGTGCTATGGCCAGACGGCGATGACAGTCTGGGATCATCATTCTGGACTCCTGTAACACCTCCATCTGAAATCACACAGAGACCACATCAGTGTTATTGCCACCTTAATTACACGAGCACACCTCCACCACAGCTGTGTTATCATTTTTCATTACCCGTCGTCAGAAAAATCAACACGTTATTGAACATATTTTCCAACGACACGTTCATTTATCAATAATTTAAACAGCTAGATACGTGAGTGTTCATTCACAGCATTTCGTTGTAGCCTTGTTACTGAAAATAACGTGCCGTGTGTCCCACAAACACTCTGCTGTGGTTGACATCTCCCAACAAGCCGGTGGTATGAAAAATGTTATTGAGTTATCGATCGGCCAGGGAGTCGGGCAGCGGGGGACCGCCTCGATCTGCCTGCACACCTGGATGAATGAAGAAACCCTGAGCCGAGGGCACTGTGATCAGGCGTGAAGAGGCATTACTGCGCCTGGAGTGAAACTGTGTTACAGCTTGGGGAACTTTCACAGCCGCGGCTAATGTGGAATTCCCCCTGCTGGCACCCTAAAGAGCAGAGAGGAGTTGGCTAACACTGTCAGACACACTCAGTCATGACAGATGCTTCCTCACCTAGCCCTCCGTCGAGCTGGAAAGCCGAAACATGGATGCAGTTCCACACGTGTACATTACACGGCAATGCGCGCTAACAGGCAGTCAGATGAACTCATACCCAGACAGGCTGGCAGATACACTGAAAGGCAGTAGACAACCAGTCGAGTTGGTCGCCAGCTAGATACGACAAGGTGAAGCAGACTAAGCAGAGGAGTGCTGAAAACAGAGAAAAGTCATGGTGCACTCCCAGTTCAGTGGAATGATCCCATCAGTGCTGGATAAAGACGACACTTACAGCGTATTGATTCCATTAAAATAAAAACCTCTAATCCATCCTGCCTCAGACCTCTCATCTCCAACCATAATCCATCTGGCCTCCCAATCTCCCCATTTAACACCAGCCAAGCCTGCCGCTCAGCCTGAGCCACAATACTATGAATGAACAAACAAAACAAAACACGTGCAGAATTTTAATGTTATCCGTAAATATAATCAGATGTGGGATCTGAGCCAGAAAAGTGCAGAAGTGAAATATAAATGAAGTGGGATAAAGTCTGCCTTTTCGGGACACAGGGTTGAATTTCATGTCAGTGATATTGGGCTTTTAGAGCTGTAGTAGTGCACAATGAATGTGGCAGATATCCAAACAACTGTTTCCCCGCAAATCAATGAAAGTATTTGACAATGTTAACAATTAAAAAACCTGCAGAAGTGTAAAAAGTCTCCACAATCAAATAAAGTCAGTGTTTAACAAAAGATGAGGACACAGTGAGGGAGAGTGAAGAGCAGGATATGGGACAGTGATCTGTTGAGGACACTAAATTACCAGCATATGTCAGTAATTATCAAACTCCTCTAAAGTAACATAATTACATCTGCATCAAGCAAATTACAAAATCACTTACGATTCTCCTCTCAAAACTAATTCTTCATTATCACTGTGGACTGACCTCATTACGAGAACGAGAGGCTACTCTAGTCATCAAGAGACAACTCACTTTCTAACAGTGAGTGAGAAATGAAACTCTTTCACTTACTATGGGAACAGTTGGTGGATAATGGAAAGGTTTTCAAATGAGGACACACAATTGCTGCACGGTGAAACACGCACATACCTGTTTCTTGATGACATAACAGTCACCCGCCTCCGCCTTCAGCTGCTCAATCTTCTCCTCCTGCTGCTTTGCCTCAGTTATGTAGGCGACCTCCTCTTTTGCCAGCCTGCAGAGAACAGGAAGAGGGGGAAAAGACAGTTCCTAGTTAAAGGTGGCGACACAGTGTTGTTCCATCAAACATGAAACGTAAATGCACAGCCTCCCAGACAGATAATATAAGCTGAACCATGACAAAAAGGCAGGCTGTGATGGTCACCTTTTCTAGACAATGCCATCTATCTTCATTCTCCCCAACGTTTCTCTGACTGAGGGGACACAGTGAGATCATCTCCCGCAGGACGGCAAGATACACACCTCAACAACAACGACCGAACGCATCATTCCTCCTCACTGCTGCAGGCATCTCAGAATGCTGGTACTCAAAGTGGAGATCTGACATGAAACTCAACATGATCTAAAATCCTCTAAAGAAAAGAAGTACTTACACAAGAGATGTTTTATACCTGGAACTGACATTCAATTTCAGAAGCTGTACATGCAGCTGGTTGAGGCAGATGGCCGCCCACCTCCAGCCTGGTTCTGCTGGTGTTTCCTCCTCTTTCTACGTTAAGTGCCTTGAGATCATTTTGTTGTGATTTGGTGCTGTATGAATAAAATTAATTTAATTGCTTTGAAAGGCACACTGCACTGTGTGTTGCACAACTTCCATCTATGGACTTAGCTCAGTTTTTATGCAGCTCCTTCAGCACAAACACATATTTGTTCTAAGCAGTCATCAGCAGCAGCTTCTCACACTGCTCCCCACCACAGACCCAGCTCGACATAAAGACACCTGCTGAACACTCGGTATCAGTATTTCCCAGGCTTTTATTTTACCTATACTGCAAAAAGTCAACATAGTAATAGTATTTTGGCCTTGAATTTGAAATGCTATTCTCTCTATTGAATCTAAGTGATCTCACAGCCACATCACAGCCAGTTTGTGCTTTTATGAAACTCGCTCACAAAAAAAACGTCAAATAATTTTTATTACTATTGGCTTCCACCAACTCCAAGAGAAATGTCTGTTTTTTCAGCTGCTAAATGCTCCACTATGATCACCACGTTGAGCAGGCAGTGTACAGAGAGTTTTTAGAAACCTGCTGCCAGCTGTGGGTGAAAACGACACCATGATAGCAGTGAAAGTGAGCCACAACAATAAACAATGACATGAAATCTATTATAAAGCCAAGGAGATTTAGGTGACGATTCTCTATACACAAGTTGCTTACAGCCCTAAAAAGAAAGTGGAAAAATACCTGTATAATTAATTTGAGTTTGATTAATGACATGAAACTTAAACATGGATTTTCCTTCATCATTTCTACAGTGAAGCAAAACTAAATATTATTGAATTTACAAAGTTAACAATAGACAAATAAAATGTTTGAAAATTTCTTCATTTCTAAGCTGTAATATCTAGTTCCAACAGTAACTTACATTGTGTTCCCTTAAACAGGCTGCTTGCTTATATTACCTCTCATGCCTCCAACGCACTCGTGCACTCACACTACGAGTCCTTTTTAGAGATTAATTGATCATCAATTTAGTCCCTAATTTGGACCAAGTCAGGTGGTAAATGGGCCTCTTTTCCTTGATTGTTAGTGAAAATGGGCTTGAGTACATTGATAAATTTTGGTTATTTATCAATTACGGGCCAAATGGAACTAAATCTATTAAACAGATTCCGACCCTGATTGGCATAATGGAGTTTGAAAATATCGCTATTGATAATGATTCCCAACTAAGAGTCTTCTTCCGTCTGTGTCTGCTTGTCAGAATGACAACACAAATTTAATTTTTCATAAAATCAGCTGCGTGCGCGTAAGTGAGTGATCCTTCATTAATCAGCCACATTACTAGAGACCCTTTCCTCCGTGTTGCACTGCTCCTGGCTTATCCAAGGAAGCCAACAGCACTCTGTCAAATTTTACATCAATTACCTCTCATTCTAATACAGTTCCATCAAGAAGCTTTTAAACAGCCACCATATGCAATCTCTGCTCCTGCCTTCCTCTCTCATGCTTGATGCAGAATGAGTGATGTCACCTGTTTAGAGTCAAAGAAGGTGGCAAAGAGGAGAAAAGATGGAGGGAGGAGGGCTGGAATAATTTGAATAAAACTGAAGGACAGTCTAATAACAAAATGTCCATTCCTCCCCTTCCAGTCCTGATGTTAATTTCTTATTTCTCACAGACTTGGAGCGCTGTGTGAATGAGGGGTGGGGTCGTTGGCTGGTTTTAAATAGACCTGCCACCTCGGGCTTAATGGAAAAGGCAGCTCTCTGGAAAATAGAAAAAAAAAGGGAATTAGAGCCAGCCGACACACACATTCGGCCGCCTCTTCTGGCACTGTATTTTTGAGCCACGGTGTAGTCTGTGCTGGGACCGGAATGACAAAGGCAAATTACTGTTGTCATTTTATTAAGGGCATCCGCCTCGCTAGGGCAGAAAGGCACTGACTGGAATGTGCAAAAGCCACTGGAAATAGGTCTGGCTAAAAGAGCAGGCAGGTTTCCCTTAAACTCCAATATATAAAAGGGAGGAAGGAGAGGAAAAAGGAGGGTGAGGACACAGGAGAAAGACTGGAGGGGAGGGACAGGAGATTATGAAGAAACAGAAAGCAATGACAGTCTCTACATTTACATGTAGAGACATGTTTTGGAGGAGCATTAGTTGATAGAGTACACTACTGGTACTAATACACTGTTGTTTTTCCCCCACAGTGGACACTAACACAGAGGGAAATCCAGCCTCCATCATTACCACCTCAGGGAGCCTCTCAGTAATCTGACCCTCATCAAACCACAATCGATAACACATTACACAAACACCACTGACAGGAGGGGATTAGAGGTCTCAGACTATCACACAGACTACACCTCACAATATCTACAATATTTTCTACTTCAGCATATGGGCCAGTGCACACATTTATATTCTGAATGGGAGCTGAATCTATTTATAGGCTTGCTCAAATTGGATGATGGGCAAAGGTCCTACATCAAAAACTCTGTGCTTCTATATTAAAATCTAGATGTAATGTTTCCCACAAAGTGTATTTATTGTGGTACATGTTTGAGTTTCCTGTTTACTATTGTTATTTTATAATTGATAGTTTATTGTTTATCCAATTAGTTTAAGTGCAGAAATTTAAAAATAAATGAAATATTCACATTACTGATTACTGGACAGGATTACATACTGTTTAGTGCGTACAGATCCAGAACGTAACTGCATCATGACTGAAGGAGTAATGGATCAGCTGCTATGGCCAGTGAAAAAAAAAAAAAAAGAGAGAGAGAAATCTAGTTGTATGCGATAAAACTAAAGTTGTTCTGAGGCGTTTACAGAGTACACTTCATATAAGGTAAGTTTTTATTATATCTGATGTAGTTATGGATATGTGTTTGAAAATGTGTCATACTCACCTCAAGTTAATCAGAAATTGGGCAACTAAAACAAATAACATAAGGCAGAATAACATTAGCATTTCTCTCTCTGAGCATTAGCTAACTTTGTTAACTAGTTTTACGTCACCATTCAGGACTGCGACTAGAGAGTTACAAGAAAAAGCGTCTCCTGTGTTGCTGAAGCAAGTGAATTTCCCCTGGTGTCGGATTAATAAAGTCAAGGCTAACATTACTCCTTCTAGTGCCCTGATTAACTTTAGGTGGGTGTGACAGACCTTCAGGTCCATATCCATAGCTACAACAGACAATATTTAACCTTACTTGAAATGAGGTGTGTACTACAAACACTTCTGATGGTTGCCCCAGTCCAATCATTTACTTTAATTAGATTGAACCACAGTTCAATCTAATTACAGTCTTCAGTTTCTTAACTAGCAGTACCAGCTGGTATGAGACAAAAATTCAAGTTAGAGCCATGAATCCTTTGATTCTGTCACTGTGCAACACAGCAAGATGACATTTCAGAAAGGCTATGTACCCTGAGGTGACTAATGTTTGCCTCCAAGTTTCCTTTGTTTTACCCATTGGGATCATCACTTAGGCTGCCAAAGGGTCTGTATAATGTATGGAAATGGAAAAAATGAAAGCTAAAGGTGATATCGTCAAATGTCATTTTGTCTAAAATCCAAAGATATTCAGTTGAGTCATACATGGAGGACTGAGGAAATCTGAAAATACACCCATACGTTCACCCACATAAGAAGCTGGAACAAGAAGATTTTGTTTTTTTTAAACAAACATTCAAAATAAGTTTCTATTATCAAAATATTGGTTAAATAATTTTGCGTTGATCAACTAATCAACTGCTAAAGCTGTGGAGGGTGGGTGCCTATTTAAGGTCAGTGATTCATTCTTCAGTTGATTTAAAGAATTATAGTTTAGTAGTGTACATGTTATATGTAAATGAAATTCTCCAGGACCATTGTTATGTCAACAGATTGTAAAACGTCTTGTAAATAAAATTGACCAACGTTTGGACTCAGACTAGGAACCTAGAGAAGAACTGAGGCAAGTTCTTCATGATGCTGAAACAAACTGTCTTACTGTTAACTGTTTTAAAGGCAAATGGTAGACACACCAAGTAAATGTTACTTTGTTTTTTTAATTAAATTTCATTATTTTTGTGTCAGCAGTGTTTTCAGAGTATTGTACTTACTGACAGTGAACCTGTAGGCTTCAGTTCACACCCATGCTGTGAACTGTGGCCATGCTAGCACTGACCTAACACAATGCTTACTGTTTTGTGGTGACTTTGGAGGTATTTCCTACATTTTCAGAAACACAAATATCAGAAACTCCTCTTAGACTGGGTGGAAGAAGGTCCTGTTGTATGGAGATAAACAGATGTACAACACTGTTGTTAAGAGACAGTGGTTTACAATGTGAGCGTCTCATTAACTTGATATTAGCACTGTTAGCTAACGAGCTAACAGATAGCGCCCAACGTTAGCTGTCGCTTAAAGATAAGAAAAGACTTTATATTTATTAAATATTAACTGCTAACTATTACAGTGCGACGACATACGACTGATCCTATATTATCACACCAGACGTTTTAACTAGACACTGCCAAACAACATCGAACTGTAGCTTCTGCAAACAAAAGATGACCACAGGCCGCGCAGAGACAGCGGAGTAAAGTTACAACCTGTCCCACAAACACACTTCCATTCGCGGCATGGTTCAATCCCGAGCCAGATTGTCCGCAAATCTGGCTAGTTAGCTCGCAAAGCTAAGCTAGTTAGCTCGCTACGCTTAGCTTTACAAAAACAGCTTCAATGAGCTGCTAACATACTGTAGCAGAAACAACGAGTCGTTCTTACCTTCTAACGATGCCTGTCTTAATCTTAATTTGCCGTATTCGTGGATCTGCCATGGTTGTATAATATGGGTAACACACCTAAAATACGCTGAAGCTGACGCGTGCCGGTGGAACTCAGAGATGACAAGCTGCTCGCAGATAAATCGATCTGGTGGTGTAGATTACCGAGTGTGTGGATCAGAATGACAGGTCCAGTAGGAAAAACACTTCAGGGCAGTTGCATAGTGGTAGAAAAAGCATACTGTGATCTGTTACTTAAATAAAATTAATTACACAATTTAAAAAGATCCTGTTACAAATAAAGATTCTGATAAATTCTGTTAAATTTGTAGCTAAAAGTCTATTGTGAACAAAGTTAGTGTTTAGATAGTTTTCATTTTGATTCTACAGTTACCTACTTTATATGATCTTGTCTAGTTTAATCTGTAATGATGCATCATGTTTATACGTGTATAATGTGCAAATAATGATAAATATTTCTAGATTTATTGCATGTTTTACATTTGTAATATTAGTGATGATAGTTATCTTGTTTGGTCCATATGATGATGATAATGATGAAATTAAAAAAACGTACAAATACCCACTCATGTTTTTTCTCTGTGGCTGTGATTCAGGAGGAGAAACAGGTTGTCCGTCAACCACAGGGTCGAGAGTTCAATCTCCTGCTCCCCAACTCTTCAGTCCTTGTGTCAAAGTGTCCTTCTGCAAGACACTGAACCTCAAGTTGCTCCTGTGTTTCAGTACTTGTCACTTTGGTTAAAAACATCTTTGTCAAATGACAAAATTTTAATTACTGGATCTAAAATCAACCCAAAATGAGATCCTAGTCTTTCAGCAGACCCCAGTAGTCAGGTACACATACACAATAGTTTGTAGATCACATTTAGACCGATCTCTGGGCCCTTGTCATTTTTTTATTATCTTGCCTTTTCACATTTAATTTCAACAAGCATTGAAATTTATAAACAGACACGTATTTGACGCTTTCTTTAAGTTAATCCTTCGTGAGTCTCTGAAAAAGCCCATTTCTTTATTTACACAGTATATCACTTAAGCTAAACAATTGACATGGCTTATAAAGCTGCTTTACAAAGACAGCATGTTCAATATCATTTGAATCTTTGTGCATCTGATATTGATCTATGTGATCTATGAAGAAAGAACCAATTTCATAGTATTCTTCAAGGCTGCTGGTTCTAGAAATACATATTTTTTTTCTAATCAGCCTTCGAATTGCCAATATCACAGAAGGTTTGTGTAGCAAAGCTTTTCCATAACAACAGACAATTAATTACTTATGTTAAAACACATTGCTCATCATAACAGATTAGTTGTTAAGGCAAGACTGGAGGAAAGTTACATATTTTCTCATGCAATGACGGCAAATCCTGTGGCACACAAATTCCATCTAAAGGTGCTCAGAGTGCTGCACAGGTGATAGTCAGAACTGGAAAATGACAGTGGTGAGGCTAAAAAACAAATATGACAATACATAGGCTATACTTTGTATAACCTATGGGGTCAGGTGTCATTAGAAGCAGTCGTCAGCATTGGACTAGTGGTGGTGCTGTTTCTCATAGTACAATTCATTTCTAGTACAGTATCAGTGGATTTAAACGGATCTGTTTGAACTCATCTTTACATTATTGGTACATGCTGGATGTACTGACCACGCCGCTCTGCGTTAAATATTTTATTGTGCTCTCTTCTGTAAGTCACAGTTTTGTTCTGTAGTAATGCAGACTTAAAATGAATTAGAACCAGTGACGCACTCTTAAATTGATTAGGCATTGTTAGTTTTAAACTACTAAACCTGTAAGAAAGTTAAATCTACACTTCCAGTCAGAACATTATAATACTGCTTACATAAACACAGAGTTAGGGAGTAGTGAACTATTAATAGTTTAAATGTATTTTTCAGTAGCTTTCCAGTAGTTCATCTTCATTTCTGCTGAAACTACAAACAGATTGTTGATGTGATTGAACTGCTCTGTGTCGACTGAAGACGTCTTATTGAATGCTTTATTAAATGTCAGATTGGTTAGTCCTGTGTATTCATATGTATTCATTATTATTACTATTTACCAACAAATATTACCTGGCTATCTGAGTAAACCTGCTTGGTGCAGACCTCCCACCTCCAGGTTAGTTTCAAATCATATGCATGTTTTACAAAGTAGTTTGACCAAATTTTTCCTAATAGGTTGATTTTTTATTTTAATTGGATTTCCCCCCTGAGGTAACTGTGTTGTAGTTGAATTTCTTCCAGTGTGAAGCAATCAGCAGTTTGTAAAGCTTCTCAAATACAGTATTATCAACTGAAACGTTTCTTTCATTATTATTAAATTCTTAATTATTAAGTTATTATTATATTGTCTTTAGGTATGGGTCTATATTTCTCATTATTTCAGTGGGGTTAACATAACAGGGTAGAGACCTTATATAGAATACGTTATGATGTTTAATATTTGCTATATACATTAATTTATGTTTTTTTCCAAAATATTACTCCAAACATATCAGCTTGTCTAACAGCTATATTTTATCACTGCTGCAGTAGAATATAAAGAGGTTTTTGTAGGGTGCATGGACTCCAAGCCTGCTTACAAGGGGAGCAGAGAAATCCTATATATTTGGCAAGTGATTGCATCTGTGGTGGGAAAACCCTGGGCTCTTTCCCTGCAGTTTCATGGCCGTTGATTATTGGTATTTTCCGAGTTTTCCAAACTAATAAGTGGCACTATCAAGCATTTAGAAGCGCCGTGAGACTACAGACGGGCTGCTAGACTTAATGGATATTGAGCGAGGCACTGGTAGGCGCGGACGGGGCCGCTGCTGGGTAATTTGCAGTTTAATCAGCGTTTGTAATGAGAGCCGCTGATTAGCGCAGGGTGGAAATAAAAGAGAGTTACAAGGAACGTCTGTCAGAGTCCGGTGATAATTCACGACTAATTGTAATGATTAGCGCAAACTGGATGACTTTGGAGTTATAATGCGCTGTGTGTGTGTGTGTGTGTGTGTGTGTGTGTGCACTTGTGGTATTTATATGTGTTCCATGTGAGTGTGTGCGTGCTGTGTTTACAACCAAGTTACATTCCTGAAAATCAAATATCAATTCACTTTGGCAATTTTCTCCATCAGAAATAGCGCAAAGAATTTGCGCGCATGTGTGTGCGTAATGACGCACACACACGTTTATATAAACAGCTCGTTTATAACTGAGTAGGGGGGGAAATCATAGATGGACTCTGCAGTAGTGAGGGCGAGATGTATTCCTAGAGACGCGCCTCGGCCACTGCTAGAATAGCAAATGTGAAATTAGTGGGAAATGTGTGTATGAACGCCGCCGCGCAATTAGCGAGAAGAAGAGGAGGCGAGAAAATCAGCTGGTACCCTCACGCTGCAGAGTTGCCATCAGAGAGCAAACACCAGCCTTCTGTCTGCTCTCTCTGTGAAGCTTTATGTGATTTTCCTCTGAATTATAATAAAGTTGCGGAAATAACATGTTCGATGACGACAGAAGAGTTTTATTATTAGATGTTTATCTGGTTTATATTTCTTAGTAGAGCCATACGTGTCCCAGTAAACAGAGGTGAATGGACTTTTGTTCGCTCACATTAAACATTTTCAACAATTATTAATAATGTAGTTGGTGTGCAGACCTCAGTTTCTACATTTCTGTATGAGAAAGCATTTCCAATTAAATTGAGGTTTTATCCAAACGTAGGTAAACTGCTGCTGGAAACAGTTGTTCCTGCTGAGAACGTGAATTATTTTTATGATTTCAATTTCATTTTTAATTTTATTATTATCCTACATGAGAAAATTTGGCCTGGACTCCACCAGTAAAACCAAATAAAAGAGAAAATCAACACACAAATACAGTAAAAATAAAGAGTTATAAAAGAGTTAACAACAAGCAAAGCAGATAGCAAACGCGTGGCTGGGGAAGTATTTGCATCCTTTAATTAAGTATTGCAGCAAGATAAGAACATTCTCCTTTAAAAGTGAATCAGTTAAATCAAAGAGTTTTTGTAATTGAGAAACATCTATATAAAAAAAGTATTATACTATTGCATATTTTGGCAAATTCTGCTGTACCTGTGTGACAGTGGAGCTAACTTAATGTATTTTATACACAGTTTAACAACAGCTCAGTTTTGTTCATAAAATCTGGTAACTGTCATTTTCTGATTAACATTGTGAAGTAAAAACTGCAGTATTTGTAATTAAATGTTGCAGAGCAGAAATATTACGTAAAATGTAAATAAAAATGGTAAATATAGTATGTGCAGTAAATGTATACGTTACAGTGAGTTTCCTTTACTGATCAAACAGCATGAATGAATAACGAAAAGTTAAGAGAGGCGAGATATCCAGCGAGAAAAGCTGATGCAGGGATTATAAGAATATTTTCACACATTTACAGGTTTCTAACGACAAAAGTCACAAGACGAGTTTATAACTTTACAAGTAAACAACTGTGTATGTTCATGTGTTTGAGTCTATGTTACAACCAAAGAAAAAGTTTTTGTGGTTCTCACTAAAGATGATGTTGCATGTTTTTCTAATTACCTGTGTAATTTCTCTTGCACTTCCTGGCTTTATAAAGTAAGTCAGCTGTAGCTGATTCTGTGCTAAAATGACTCCAAATAAATGTGGAGTAAGGACAAGTTTGAAAAAAAAAAGAAACTAATTCATGCAGGAGAAGTTTTGTTAAGACTGATGATAGATGAGTTGACTCACGTTTTATTTAATCCTGGATCTCTGGCTTATAGCTGTGAACAGTGCTGTGACAATGAGAGCTGATTATTGAAAACAATTCCTCACTTTGTTGCAAACAGGACCTGTTGGCCCCCCACCACCTGTCTCAGGGGCTCCTGGTTTTGTGGTATTAAAATGCATAAGGGCTCCCTGGGCCCAGCAACAGCAGCACAGATTTGGTATCATGTGTGATGTGCCACTAAAGTGACCTTCTTCATCTGATCCTCTGGTCTGTGACGCAGAAGAGAGACGGAGCTGGACAGGCCAGCGGGAGCCCGCGATCGATTCTCCAGCGAGAGGTTATCTATACGTGGTATTTTAATGTCACGGAGTCAGGCCAAATTGATAGTGATAAATATTTGCCGGAAGATTAGGTGAGGGGAGTGTGTCGAGGGCGCTCTATATCAGACCTGTAACCCCCGACAGAGCTGTTCCTCTCTGTGTCGGATTAGCCTCATCCATCCAGTGTCAATGGCTGTCTTGTTGGGAAAATCAGTGAGTAAACACGTCTGACAGAGAGGAGCAGTGTGTGTGCATGTGTGCAGGTTGGCCAGTGGATAGCCGGCTGATTACTCATACAGATAGCCTCCAAACTCTACCTGGTCCCTCCAAAACGTGTCTTCTCTCTGTTGTGCTCACCTCCTCTTCTCTTTTTTCACCCACATATTTACTCCCCCCTGCTGTCTCCAAGGATCCCCCCCCCATCCTGCTGTTCCCACTTTGTCGCCCATCAATCACTGCAGCATTGTGTCCTGGATGTTACAGAGAGCGACTTAATATCCCCTCCTTCATCTCTATTCATTCCCAAAATCATTTGCCATGAGGGTCCAATGCTGCAGCCGTGTGTGTGTGTGTGTGTGTGTGTGTGTGTGTGCACGCACATGGTAACGGGGGAGTAAAAGAAGAAACTAAATGTGTATTTGAGGAATACAGAAACCACTTAGACAAATCTGTGTGTAAGTTAATGATTCTCACATGTAAATTTGACCTAAATGTCTGAAATTAAATTGAAAGGTAACCCGGGGGGGGGGGGGCTCCTGTGGGGCAACTGAGGGTTTTATTTGACCTGTATGACATCTTTTAAAAGACGTGGAACATCTCACTAAAGCCTCTCTGGAATCAACCTGAACATCACCCAGTTGTTTAATTTACTTTAAAGGACTAGTTGGGCATTTAGGAAGTAAAGACTGATACCGCTGTCATGTCTGTGCAGTAATTTGGAAGCTAGGTTAGCCTAGCTTAGCATAAAGAAATAAGTACGTCTGAGTGAAGACTTTGCTTATTGTTTTAACAAGACAAATTGTGTCGGTTACAGTAGAATATATTAAATGTGGTAATTTGATGCTGCAGGTAATGACACTTATGCAGAATGTCTAATTTTAGAATAATAAACAGTGAACATACAATGTTTGCGTCACTTGTTATCGTAGGGTTATGATTAATTTTACTTTACTTTACATACTGACGGTTGGACTGTGAATTTCCCCTCTGAGGCTCAATACAGTCCAATCTTAACCTCAGAGACTATATTTAATGATTGTGCTGGTGTAGTGCATAGTTATTCTCTTAATTTGTATGTACCTCCTATATTTTTATAATTTGCTCTCAGGTCTCTTTTGCAAAAAAACTTTGATGTCATTGCGATTTCGTGATTAGGCTTAATGTGTAAATATACATAATTATGTTCCATCACCATTAATCATTGGCTTAATTTTTGGTGG
>JAUYWH010000004.1:2545897-2588330 GCA_034779795.1 Ctenopoma multispine
GAGAGAGAGAGAGAGAGAGAGAGAGAGAGAGAGAGAGAGAGAGAGAGAGAGAGAGAGAGAGAGAGAGAGAGGAAAAGCAAAACTCCAACATAAATATGTTCTTTGCTCGAGAAATTTTTCTCCACTATTCTTTACAAACAGAGAGACACGTGCAACACAAAGACGACACACACCGAAACACACACACAATCACTGGAAGGAGGGGAGAAAAACAACAACCCCGTGCGTATTTTACTCTGAGAGTTAATGGGAATAAAATACCTTGGTGGATGAGTGCAGATGTGTTTGATACAAATAGTCATTTTCCTATTTGCTGCCTCATTGAGCATGATGAATGATGGGAGTCAGGGAGGCGGCGTGATGAATGGCAGCACCTTGGCTCCATTGCATGCCCTATTGATTCTCCTTCTTTATTACTCCTACAACCCAGCTGGCTGCTCCTGCCCTCCCTACACTCTCTCCTCTACACTGAGGGGAGAGGAGGAGGGAATGAGAGGGGTCTTCTTCCTACTGTAAGGCCCCACCTCTTACAGGAAGGCTGGTGTGTGTGTGTGTGTGTGTGTGTGTGTGTGTGTGTGTGTGTGTGAGAGAGAATGACGAGAGGACACACAGGTGGACTTTCCACAACTTCCAAAAAAAGAGCAGTCAGATAAGTAGTACATGTTATTTTCTAACCCCCGTCTAAACACTGGGATGACAGAGAATGAAATATTTTTAATAATAACTGAAGCAACGTTAACATCACTATTGTTTAACTTATTCTCAGAACAGGTTCGTCAGGCTCCGCGCTGCTCGCTCTTCGTATGAGGGAAGTTTGTCTTTAAAAAAAAAAAAAAGATTCATGTCTCATAAAAAAAAGTTATAGGAACTGAACCAGAAGTCGAGGACATCTGTGTGTACAGTTACCAACAGGTACTTTATTAATTATTAGTCAAATATACATTTATTAGCTTAATGCAGTAGTTCCGGCTGATACACATCTTCTCTCTCTCTTCGCTTTTAAATGATTAGTTCTGAGGTTGGTGCTTCGTAACCTCATATATTTTCAAACGTACATGTATGTGGAAGTCTCTAGGGGTTTTTTTCTAAGTGAGAGGTAAAACGCGTCATACTCAAAGCCATTCGAGTGTCAGCCAGTCTGACTTGTGCTTTCAGAAGATCAGAAAACACATCAAGCCCTCTGGCTCTGTCAAAATAAAAGCCTGTTCACCCAGCCGTCCTCTCATCTGAGTCCACATCTGAGGGCCTCATGCTGGGCTACAGTCCTGTGAGGTACGGATGAGTGACTGTGTTGTCACTGGTCTGTCTGCGTGACAAGGCCTCATTCCCGGTGTGGCTCTGGCTTAGCGTGACATCACTGACCAATGGGATGACACAGACGAAGATTAGATAAAGGCCATGTCAGGAAGACATACTGTAGTTGTTCCAGTCCAGCTCCAGCTTTCCAGACTCTTTAGTTTCCCACTGAAATCGAGCATGAAGAAGTCATGTTGATTTCCTTAAGCACCGGCTGCAGAGCATGTCAAACTATACGGTGTTCAGACAAACACATACTTTTGTATGCATCATGTATACTGCGTTCAACCAGGGTCAGAAAATCCAATCCCTGATTTGAAAAACAATACTCATTGGAAATAATGGGCAATATCTGCAACTGATGAATTAAATTTCGATTCATTTCCTAAATGGGTAGAGATAGAAATGATCCCAGCCAGTAATATGCATACACATATTACCCTCTGAGGCACACAGACGCCATCACATACACACACGGCTGCTCTCGCACACGCAACGGTATACACACAACCATCTTCCTCTCAGCATGGCCTGCGCGAAGCTTCCCAAACTAAATTACAAATGTTTCGAGGGATTGGAGTTGCAGGACATAATGAAGCAGTGCAGCACGCTGAGAGGTAATTACCCAGCAGCACTCCTGCCGTTCTGCAGCCCTTCCGAGGTGAGAGAGAAGATGAATAGCCAAAGTACAAAACCACTGACCCCTCAAAAGTTTCATTTACTATCTCCCCCTTCCATCTCCCTCCCCCTGGTTTTGGGGAGCTTGGAAGAGGTAATCATCTAGGGACAGTTTTGGTGGTTTGATGAATGGTGTGTGTTGCTTTGGTGCTCGTACACACATGCACACCTATTTATCTGCTCTGGCCTAAACCCAGCAGAGCGGGGCTAGAGATGTGCAGCATGCTGAGCCTTATTGAGTCACCAGGGCGAGCTGAGCGGAGAGACAGGCCAAGAGAGGAGGAGGAGGTGGTGGGGGTTTGGAGGGATGGAGCGATAGAAAGAGGACAGACTGCCTGGCTGGGAGACGTGGAGCCGATCAATTTTTCCCCCCAGCCTATCAGTCATGTCCTCTCACTCTGTCCGTTTCTGCTGATGACACACTTTCTCTGCCCATCGGCCCATTTCCAGGCCAAGAGCGAAAAAGAAAGTCTAGGTGTGTGTATTTGTCTTGAACGCGCATGTTTGTGTGTGTGTCAGTCAGAGAGAGAGACACACACACACACCTGGAGGTTGTCCAAGGGGAGCAGCATTGAAGACGGCGGCTTCTGTCAAAATTTCCTCTCCCAGGGAGACTGAGGAGCAGGGAAGGGAAAGCAGAGCTGGGGCCCCTCAGGTGAGCCCAGCTCAGCCTCCTCTCCCAGGCGTGCCAGCGAAGGTGGCAGGATCCAAAGCCTTGTCAATGCATAATGCATTAGAGGCCTCCGTCTACTGACAGCCCCCTCTGCCGCCTTCCACTCCAGCAGCCTGCCCACTAATCAGAAACGACACATCCGAATGTCCAGACATACACACATGCACACGCCCAAACACACACGCACACAGGCAGAAATTTACTAATCAAAAAGTGTATTTCCTAGAGGCTGACTCCCAAGAGAAATCCAGCTGGAAGAAATTGGAATAATTTATTAGCTTACAAGTTTTCGTTGACAGTTAGCTCGAGGCTATTTATCTCAGTAATAGAGAACGTCTCCAATGTGGCAAAATTGACCAAATCAAACAGCTTTGATCAGAAAATGAATCTGGCAAGGCTGTCTGTCTCTGGGTGTCCCAGGAGGTGAGCGGGAAACAAACAAAACTGAGAGACACGGAGTGAGACTGAGAGAGAAAGAGAGAGATTATTTAACAAGTGACCACAGGAGGAAAAAAAAGATAGACTCACATTGCAAGTGAAATCTCCCACTATAAATTATTATTAATCCAACAAACAGGGGCTGGTGCTTTTTATAATGGAGGATATTGCTGGATAAATAATGTGACGATGGCAGAACATCAAAGCAATTTGTAGAGTTTACCGTCTTTCTTCATTGAGCTTGAGTTCTGCTTTTTCATCTTACTGCAATAAAATAGTTAATTCAGTTTGGCAGCTACAAAAAACAATGAAATGGGAAAAACAAAGACAACTATCTGATGGAGAACGTTCCATCAACACTGTGCATCACAGCTGCACAGTGCAACATGATCCCCTGCTTTTCTATGTGTGTTCAGCAAACACAATTCCCATCTGCAATCTCTGAACTCCTGAAAGGGTTTCTGAGCCGAATCCGTTTCCTCTGCTACACTGTACGTCTCTGTCACTCGGTCTCAGTGACAAAGACACTGAGGCAAGCTGTAAAACATGCTTTTGACATGATCCCCAGGCATGCCTCTCACAGCGAGGGACACATCCATTTGTCGACAGGACTGACAGACAGTTCAAAGGGTCGTCAGGCTGACACCGAGAAGGGGACAGTAAACACACCACAACCGTCTCAATTAGCAGCAAGGCCTTTGATTCACAGCCGTCACACAGAGATCCCGGAGATAGGTCTCATTATGTTAAATGCATGTCAATCACACACGCCTCCAGGGCGAGACAGTGGAGGAGGCGGAGGAGAGTGAGTTGTGGTGGTGGTAGTTACATATCCGAGTTAGATATTTGTGGCGTTTGCAGTGTTTCAGTCTGTGAGTCTGTGTTTTGACCTCGCAGCCGAACGGAGAGAAGTTTATAGCACAACAACAAAGTCTCTCCATAAGTGGAAAAGAAACAATGATTGGATCACGCTGGGAAATTTCTCCATAGACTGGCATTAGCATTGACCCCCATCCTCGCTCCCTCCCCCCACCTCCCCTCCACCTGTTCTGCTCCACACCTCCTCCCTCTCCTCGTCCTCTCCAATCTATCCGCCTAATGAATTTTTACCTGGCACAGACTGTTTTAAACTCCATTTGGACTTGTGCCTACAATTACCTCCTCAGAGTCTCCAAAGTAACTGCGCACAGCCTAATTAGTATGCATTATCAATTAACAAACTTAATAGCTGGCAGATTGATTGGGTCCTCTGTAGAAAGGGGCAGAGCTGAAGCGAAACACAAAATGAAAAATCATCTCCCTCTGCATTTCTCATTTCTCTCGCACACAGATTCGGGTTTGTGTTTGAATGTGGGAGCAGTTACATAACGTTAAGGCAGCATGTGTTCATTTCTGTGATCTTTGTTGTCTTTAGAGAAATATTTTAAAAGAAAATCAACGACACGTTAACGCGTTGCTGGATGACAAACAGGAATATAGTGATGGACGAAGTATTCAGATTCTGTACTGGTGTAAAATACAACAACAATACAACAATTCAAAATATTATCTAAGCATGAAGACTGGAGTGTCATCAGCAAAATACCTTTATGGTATCTAAAATAAAAGTACTTTTTATGCAGCAGAATGGCTCCTTTCAGTGCTATATTTAATATCTACATCTATAATAAAATGTAATATTTTATGAGAGCATTAGAAACTGTCTGATAACTATGGCTGTAAATATAAAAAAAATGATAATATAAATGTAGTAGCAGACATATTAGCATCACAGCAATGTGAAAATACTCTGAAACAGTGTTATGTTTCCTGTACCAAGCTAATTTTAAGTACTTTAGACCTTTTGTTACTTTAAAACTGCGTAAATATTATATAATAATTTTTTATTATTATTATTTTTTACTGTAAAAAGTACCTGGTAACTATAACTAAATATTATATTTACCTTCCAAATATAGAAGTATGTGTGTGTATGTGCATATACCCAGTGTTTATACAGATAAAAGTACAAATAATATAAATATAAAGTTTAAAAAATATAATATTGAATATGAAAATACTCAGTTACAAAATTACAACTGCTCTGTACAAGTCCTGCAATGAAAAAGTCATTTGTAAAATAATTATTAGTAGAAAAATGTAGTTTTGTCTAATAGTCAATAGTCTAAGAGACCAGAAATACAAAGCAAAATAAAATATTTAAATAAAAGTCCCTTAAAGTTATTCCTAAGTGCTGCATTACTTTTACTTACAGGAAATCACATAAGCATAATAAAAAATGTATTACACACACGGATTTTTGCAGCTCTCTCTTTACAAGCAAAATATATTTAAAAGTATCTAAACTACTTGGCTCATGTGACTATTATACTATTACAGACTACTTCATTCATGTCTCTGTATATCTATCATCCGTTTTGTCACATCTGCCCTTTCACACCGTAAACACAAGGCTGTTCTCTGTAAATGTGATGAGACAGTAAAGAAAACTTGCAGCGATTCAGTGTTTGGGTCTCTGTGAAGAAGAAAGGCAGATGATGATGATGATGATGATGATGAAGCCGCGGTGGTGAAAAATGAAAAACAGACTCTGCTTCCCCAGGAGGCATAAGCAGCAGCCATGGGAGGCATGTTAGGCAAAAGAAACCAATTTGTCAGGGAGATGAAAGTGATAGTTAGAGCAAGCTTTCATTTTCTGGACATCGACGTTGCCATTAAATTGTGCTGAATTGAGAGGAATGCCTACATTTTTCACTCCTGTCTTAATTAATGCCACCTGTTCCCCTAAAAGCTTTTTAAGATCATTGTGAAGAAATGAAACAATCACCTGCTGTGTTTTCTGATCTGGACACATCTGGACCATCATGCTAATTTAATCTTATTGTTCTGGTGCAATTTACTGCTATTATCTCGTTTATCAGTGTTTAAAGTCCTCAGCTGGAAGGCAGCTACCAGTCCACAGCATTCATCCAGTGTGTGACGTATGAGGAAAACGAATCCACCTCTTTATCCAACAGCACTAATTCCTGAATAACACTCACAAACATGTTACCAAAACATGTTTGACAGAGTCGTTTTAGATGCAAATCAGCCTGTACGTCCTCAGCTTTATGCACATTTATGCTCATGCCCGCTGTGAGAAATTTCACCTGATTCAAATGATTCGATTAAGAAAACTTGCTTATTTACATAAATATCAATAAGAAGACATTATGACAATTACTCGCTCTAATGGACACAAACTTTATATGCTTGAAAATACACTTTATTTTCATTAGGACGCATGAAATGCAATCATTAGTGCATTAATTACAGCCACTATAAACAATTATCTGGGTTAGTTTTTCAGTTATCCTGTAATGGCTCATTGTTGTGATAGAATCAACTCACGGTGAGACTAATTTCTACACAAGGCCACTTAGGACAGTACAAAGGGCAGAAATTCCTACAGCAGGAAAATGAACAAATGGAATAATGTTTGGTCTTTTATTGGGTGTGTGTGTGTGTGTGTGGGGGTCTATGTTAGAAATGGTTTCTCAGCACATCAGCAGTAGAGACCAGGGGATAAAAAAAAAAACAAAAAAACAATCCATTACCTGGTGCAAACACCAGTTGTCCAGATAGTTCATAGCATGGTAACACAGCGGCAGAAATGTGCTGTAAATGCGGGGAAGCAGCGAAATTGAGGAGTCACATACAGTGAGCGTCACCTCCAGGCGGGCAGTGGCCTTAGGGTGGAGGAGGTGGAGGAGGAGGAGGGAGATGAAGGGGAAAGATTCAGGAGCACTGCAGCAACTTTGAAGA
Organism: Ctenopoma multispine; assembly: GCA_034779795.1. Classification (NCBI taxonomy): domain Eukaryota; kingdom Metazoa; phylum Chordata; class Actinopteri; order Anabantiformes; family Anabantidae; genus Ctenopoma; species Ctenopoma multispine. Next base: position 2,552,787 of record JAUYWH010000004.1, read on the forward strand.
AATACTGTAAGTGCATCTGTTTTGATCACTGATTCGTCTTCTCAGAGAAACAGAAACACAGGTTCTTCTCTCAAACATGAGGATTTGCTGTTTTTCTGCTGACATGTAGCTTCACAAATGTCATATTTTGAGGTGTTACACTTTTGGCTGGACACAAAATGCAACGTGGGCGGTGTTACATTCTGAAAGCCACTGATTTCAGCATTTCTTCAATATATATTTAATTATGTCAATAATGGAAATAGTCACTGTAGCTGCAGCTCTTAACTTGATATTAAAACATTTATTGTAATGTTGTATTATTGACATGTGTAGCATGGCAACATCTTCTGATTAGTTGTCTTAGTTTTGTAGTTTCTATTTTTACAGCCAAATAAAGACGAAAAAAGCAGCACTGGAAAAAGAATTCAGATGTTTTACCTACGTAAAAGCAGCAACACTGCAAACGTGCTTCTGTCACAGCAAAAGTCAAAGTACTACTGAGGTAAAAACAGCTCCTGTCAGTGTTTTTCTTTATATATTACTGACTTTTTATTATTAGTGATGCTCTTGTTGTTAGGTTTAACTTGTATATTGCTGGAAGATTTAACTTTGCATTGGATTTAATAAGCTTTTAGTTAAACTGCAATTTAACCACCAACTAGATCCGTCAGACAAATGTTTACAGTGCAGTAAAAAGTGTAAAATATTTCCCTCTGAAATGAAGGTATCTGAAACTGTAGAGTAAATGTGCTTCTTTTCTCCCACTGATAATGAAAGTTGACTCGTTTGAACTGAATCTTAACACAAGTCTGTGAAAGACACGACTGATGTCAGGCTCAACAGATGAGTGAAGGAAGCACCTGCAGGTCTCTGTCCGTCTAATGTCTGAGGACGTTTAAAAAGCCAGAAACTGCTGCTGCTACAAAACACAAACTGTAGAAGAAGCAGAAGCTCAATTTTACTAGGAACAAACGTGAAGGCATCTGTCAGAGGCAGCGGGAGTGAGAGAGGGACAAAGATTGCGCACAAGGGCATGTGCGTCAGTCTTGTGTGTGGGCATGTGGCTGTATGAGCCTCCTTCATCGTCTGTTTTTCTCTCTCTCCTCTGCACTGATGTATATTTCGTTGTCCGCCGGCTTAATTTTGATTTATAGTCCGTCCATAAATTAGAAAAATATGTTTTAGAATTCCATCCCGCGGAAAACGCGGCCCGTGATGTCAAGGGATTGGGTGATATTTAAGATGTCAGAAATACATATTGGATTAGTGCGCTTTGTTCCCCCGCAACAGCAGGTGTTTAATCACAGCTGATGGCTGGAGCGAAATGCGTTAGGACAGGCCAGGCACCAAAAAACTGGAGCTGCGTTCCCATTGCGATAAATCATGCGGCCCCGCGTTGTTACACTCACACTCAGATGCCCCCCCCTTCACCCCCCCCCTCTGTCTGTCTTTCTCTCTCTCCCTCACGCACGCGCACTCGCGCCACGCAAACTAGACGGACGCGCGTATACCACGTCGCGTGCTGGCCGCGCACTTCTCGCCACCTTTGCACCTGCGGGTTAAATCAATTGATCAGCAGTGTAATTGAAGCAATAGTCCATTATCAGAGCCTGATGAGACGACAGTAAAACAATTACGCACTAATATTCATTTACACCCGATTATTTGGCCTAATCAGGATTTACACAACAACACGCTGCTTCATAATTTGCTTTAGAAAACCTTTTTTTTCCGTCTTCTCGCGGCAGTAATAAGTGAGGCATGCTGTCATTTCCTCATATTAGCACGGATGAGCAGATGGGGACAAACCACACTACGGGTCTTTTAAATCTAAATGACATAGATTAATGTGATCCATCATTTTAAACCTTCAAGAACACGTTAAGAATTTATTTTTGTTGCTTCCAGCGCGTGTTGCGGCTGTAACGCCTGCGCACTTCTGCGTGGTTTCAAACCCGTCACATCTTTTCTCCACGTGGTTTGCTGTGCCCGGTACCGAGGTGTCCGTGGCTCAGCTGAAATGGATGAGAGGTGGGAACCCATTGGGGAGGAGGGGGCTACAGGGAGGGAGAGGGAGACGTTTAGGAGAGCAAACATTTTCAAGGTCACCCGGTGAACTGGAACCAGGGAGGAGAGATGCATGGAGAAAATAGTGCGTTTTGACACCAGCGCGCCTTTTGATTAAAAGGCAAAGTAATGGGTTTAAACACACGCACCCAGAATGCCGCCAGACTCTGTTGGCTTTTCCCCTGCAAATTACTTAACGGCGCAGTGATGGAAATAAGGTTGTAATGTTTGGTAATGGAAAAGAAAGCCTATATATTCTTTTTTTCTGGTCTTCTTGTTTTCTGACATACACAAAATAAATTGCCCAAGCTAATAACCATGGCGCATGGGATTTTTTTCCCCTCTGTGTGGGAACTGGAGCGTGTTTCTTTTTGCTTTTCATTTTACATTCGTTACCATGAACAATAATGGTCAAAATGATGAAACATCAATCCTGTAATGTAACACTAACAGCTGTGGCCGGTGAGACAAACAGCCAGTGTGGAGGTGAAGAACAGCAGAAGAAAGAGAAGAACAAAAAAATAAAGTCAAGCTCGCAGTTTAAGGGAGAGCTGTGAGTTACAGGGAGCCTTAAACGCCCCATAGCGGGAGCGGTGCACCTGCAGAGCAGAACAAAGAGGATTGCTAAACACGCTGGAAGATGATTTAATGCTGTGTGCGTGGGGAAAACAACCTAAGCATATTAGCTTCCAGAGAAAAAGTGCTAATCATGCGTGCTCGCCAGAGGGAATGCAGCCTGCAAAGTACAGGTTTTATTGGTCGTGGAAATTCAATAATCAGACAGCCTGAAAAAGAAAAAAAAGAAGGAGAGAGCAGGAATCCAGTGAGGGCCTCAGAGGCCGCTGGATGTCTCTGCGTCTCTCTGTCCGTGCGCGATGGTTGCTCTGTTTATCCTGGAACCACCTCTTCAGCGAGTCTCTTAATTCCTCTCTAATTCCGCGTGACAGGGCCGTGTATCCCCGCTGTCCCGCCCAATGGTCCTTGGGTCCTTTGTTGCCCCGTTTTCAACTCTCCCCAGCATTACTCAGCTCAATGACACACGGCAAATTGCATTTAATAAATTAACTTAATGGATTCGACGATCGGTTAGCGGGCGCAGTGTTTCCTCCGGTTAAGCAAAACATTTATATCCCACAATCTCTCCCTCTCTCTCCCTCTTACACTCACCCTGCGGGGACGTAAACGAGCGCGTAATGGGATCATGGGCAATAATTGTGTTTAGCTGATTCTGAAATCACCCTGATTCGTCTGGCTGTAAAGGCGCCACTCGTCATTTAAACGCGCGCGTAAAGGTGATTCCAAAACACCTCAGCCCATAAATCACCATCATCATCTTCATCACCACCACCACCTCCACCATCAGAAGCATCATCCTCACCTCCTGCGCGCGGTTAAATGTCACGACATCCCCTCCCTCCCAGCCACAACAATCCTTTATGGCCTCTGCATGTTTGGTTGCGCAAAACAATCTCATCGGACATTATTGATGTTACAGATGTTATCGTAATCAAATTACCGGCCTGTGAAGGGCCCCTCTGTCACCGCGCCGTGTGATGAATTATAGGAAAGGTCAGAGCCTGCCGGTGCTTTATGGACGGTTTGTACGGTAACGCTCAGGTGAGCGCCTCCAGGGCCGGCCGGGCTCGCACACACATATTCGTTCAGGTTAAGGGGTTCTGGCACCGCTGGGGGAGGAAGGGTGGTGATGGGGAGGTCACTTTTTTTTTCATAAGTTTTGCATTTACAGGTGGTGGGAACTCAACCTCCCATGGTGCTTAGAGAACAGTAAAACTCTGACTGACTCAATTTCTTTAATGAGTCAAGGAGCAAAATGTAATGTGTGACTACGAGTCCAGTCAGGGAATCTTCTCTCTTCATTAAGCTGCTGCTTATAAACACTCAATTAATATTTTTAATTAAGTCACCGTTTGTATGAGCTAATATCTGCAGCTGGTTTCATGTCCTTCCTCATGTTCTGTACCTCTAACAGAACACAAAAATGTCATTCAACATTCGTTGATTCCAGCTTCTCAGACGTGAGGATGTGCAGGTTTTATTGGTCACTGTAAACAGATTGGTTTTATGAGTCACATTAAGATTTAAACAACATGACTTTAAGTTCTGGTTACACCACATGGTCGGAGGAAGGTTCAGATGACGTGGAGCTAAACTGTGACAGCGGTAAATACATTTTCACACGTTTCACCTGTGATTATCAGGTGTGACCAGATCTCTGCTGGTTCTTCAGAAACACTTTATAACATAACAAAGATATTTCATATTTGGCCTCCTGAGGATGTTGCTGTATCATAAAGTGCCCACTGTGAAGATTATTCATCATTAAAACTTTTCAATGTTGATTTCTTCTTCTCTTCTTTCTCCCTTTAGATCTGTACATGAGCTGCTGCGTACAGTGTCTCTCAGTGACCTTGAGATGCACCTGTGCAGAACAAAAAGCTGATTTTCTGCCGTAATATTCAGTTTACCACATGCGCTGATGTGGGAACTTACTGGTAACCATCCTGAAACATTTCAGAAATTATATATTATAGCCTTTTAGTCCCCTCCACAGACTCACATGCTCATCTTAGAAGGCTAAAAAGTGCGTGAAGCAGCATTATTAAGACAGATTAGATCAATCATTTGGTCTGTATTTGCTTTAAGTTTTAAGTCCATGAATTCAGAGGCAGAGTGTTTTTTTAATCTATGGTCTGGGTGGAAACTGGCTGCTCTGCTGGGAAGCTTCGCTGTCAGTCCAGGCCACATTAATCCAGACGCAATTAGGTGTCAGAGCGCCGCTGTTCTCAGTTTGATGATAGCCTTGGGCTGAGCACGGCGGAGAGAGCCCTAATCAGGAGAGTAAACTCCGCTATATTTCAATTTGGGAGGGCGCTCTTCCGCTCCGGGGGGCTGTGGCACCGGTGATAAATAAAACGCCCATTTACTCCCCTCGTTCGCCTACCACAGACATCCACACTGCACTCGCCACCACGCAGGCCCGTAATCATAGCCCGCATTTGGACGCCGCACATAAATCACACAATTGGAAACGCCACGATAAGAGAAGCCAGACTCCAACAAATGCAGCGTGTAACCTTGTCAGCCCTCGAGCTGATCTGAAATCATCTCCAATGAGAAATGAAGCTAAATGGAACAACTGACACTTATCCAAAATATTCACTCCTTCATGAACTTAAAGCAGCATCTCAAACAGTCACAGAGCACAGCGGTGATCTTAAACTAACAAGATTACAGCCTCCTCTCATGTAATCCCCCGGTATTACGACACATCTGCTATTAACAAACGGGACAAAGGTGGCTGCGCAAGTGGACCAGGCTTTAAACTCCTTTCAAATGTTAACCAGGATGTTCCTGAAGCCGGTTAAAGTGTTAATTGGCTGATTGAGTCCATTTATCTAATCCCTCACTTTCAGCGCTGCCCTCAAACCCTTCAAACCGCTAGTGGATTTGGGTGAAGTGCTGCACACGATCTCTATTCAAATATTTCCATATGACAACTGCGCACAGACCACTCCAATTAAAGGCCAGTCACTTTCTATTTAAGCTGCCTCAAAAGATCGCCGCCGTGTGCGTGGTGCAAACAAAAGGATCTTTCCGAAGCATTTAACTCCCCAAAAGTGACTCGGGCAGACCCGGGACCCGCCCCCTCAAAGGCCATCTCAGGGGATTAGATGCTGGATTTGGGAAGGAGAATTGGGGTTGCAACACTGGCTTCCCCTCTGTTTCTTTTCTCTCTCGGCTAAAGAGGGTTCAGTCTGTGCGTGTTCAGCACCGTGGAAATGAGATGCGCATTTAAATCTGAGAGAGGGGTCCACCGCCTGTGGCCATGCGCTGCCAGGAAACCTGCCCGGCCGACCTGCGGTTAATTAAACGGCCTTCAGGGCTGTGGGAGAAGGAGAGGCCAGGTTTGACGCTCTCTACATCTGTGATTTCTAGAAAACTCATCGAGTCCACCCAGAGCGCAAGGGAGGATTTTAAATAGCAAATTAGCATTCAGATGAGTTCCCGGTGCGTCACGGCGCTGCGCTGCAGAGCGAGACGGAGGAAGAGTTAAAGATTGTTTTAACTATTTAAAGTGTAAGGCGGTGCTGCAAGAAGTATTCAGATCATTTACACAAGTTCCATTACCAGTACTTCAAACAGTGTCATCAAATCAAATCTTACTTCAGTAAAAGTATAAAACTAACAAAATGTACCTTAAGTACCACAAGTGAGCATCATCCACTCATCATCCGACACCATTACATCTGACATGTAGAGTCAGTTTATCTCTGTGGGCCACAACCGGGGGTCACCAGGGACATTTCAATATGTGGCCAAGAAATGAGGAGCACTGGGAGTCGAACCACCAACCCTGGGGTTCATAGAAGACTGAACAACTGTCCAAATAAAAAAGCAGCATAAAACGAGAGAAAGGACCGAGGTGAATGCATTTAATTACTTTTCACTACTCAGTCTCAGGAAAAGATGCTGCAAACTCCAGGCACTCTGAAACACGCAGGACGAAAGAGAGGAATCATTTCCCATCATGCAGCAAAACGCTGCTGAAATACTGAAGCATGAATAATGTCAGCTATAAAAAAACACATCTTCACATCCCTTCCTCTCAGAAATAGCCGTTTCTAAATTAGATTTAAAAAGTGTTCATGTCACTGTGACTGTCTTCATCATTAAAAACGTTGTAGGAACTTTAAACTTAAAAATACATCAAGTCGTTTCTGCTTCAGGGCTGAAGAAGCTAATAAGTGGTTTCATCGCTGATTAATTACAGTATTTTTATAAAATGTCACAAGTCCTGAGGTCTCGATGAGGATTGTTGTTCCTGCTCTAATCTTCACACTAGTGGAGGGTTTTCTTTGAATTTACTGAAGTAACCAACACTGTACTGGAAACATTAAAAAAATTCCCTTGAACTGAACAACAAGAGGATTTTTTCCATTTTTTTAGATGAAACTTAATGAGAAATAAAAACAGGAAACTGTATCTAGTATTTATTTTAGAGTCACCATAAAGATTCATTTTGAGATTTGACCAACTGACCATTTGTCTAACTGTTAGAAAATACAATCAAAATGTCTTAAACCCCAACGTGACATCTCTCAGTGTCTCAGACCAACAGTGCAAAACCACAACCTGTTCAGTTTACCTTCATGTGATGAGGAAAACAGCTAATTCTCACATTTTTAAAGTCAAAACAAGCAAATATTTGTCTTTTTTACTTAAAGATTGGACAAAACAACAACTCAGTCCAAACAGTTGTAAATGTTCTGCCAGTCAACAAAAATATTACTTAACAGTTGCAGCAACAAAACTTGTTACTGTTACAAAATGCAAAATTACCAGCAGCCATCTCAAAGTTACATCTAGATATGTCATTATAATCTATTATTATTATTATTACTACAGGGGAAATGAATGATTATTACTGAGTCATCTGCAGATTCATTTTAATTTTTGGTCTTTGTTTCCAAGAATCTGCATTTTCACATTTGAGAAGCTGGAATCATCACAACTTGGGAATATTTGCTTTAAAATGATGATTTATCAATTCTAAAAACTCTGTTGATTTGATAATTAGTTAATTCACTGTGACTGCAGCTGTAATTATCGTCAGTCATTACAGGAACATAAAGTCCTGTGAGTGGTAAAAGACTCATGCAAGCAAAAAAAAAGAAGAAGATTCCGTTTTCTAAATGCAAGTAAATTCCTTGAATAAACAACACGTGCATTCACAAACACCACACACACAGGCACTTCTCTGATTCCCAGACTCCACTCTGAGCTTTTATAATGATTGAGAAGACGGAGGCTGACGCGGATGCAAAGTGTTTGCAGGCGGAGAGGCCTGGCAGGCACTCTGCTCTCTGTGCTTTATTGTGCGCTCGCTGTCACATACAGGTCTTCATTAGGAGCATCGAGAGACTTGGTGAGGGGCTTTTGTGTGCGTGAATCACTGTGGTTTATGTGTCTTTTGCACCACTAATATGCCACTATGTCAGATGGAGTCTGTTTTAGTGCGAGTCTTTATGGGGGCAAATTGGTGGCGGATAGGACAGCGGAGCACTTTAGCAGCACTCACCTTCTCCTCACCCCTTTTAACTTATTAACTTACATTAACTCATTTTAACCTGTCAACAGCCGTGCATCTGTATCACAAATAAATCACAGCGGTGGCTGCAGAGGGGCGTGCGTCTCAGTGCGAAGTGTGTTTACCTCTGTGGATCCACACACTCAAGCTTTTTACCTCGTCGTCACTATTAATGTGTGATCACTTTTTAATGCACTTGAGTGGTTTTTAAAGTGCAATCAAATGCTAATTAAGGGCTGGTGGGGGTTTTTTTTCTCCTCGGTGGCTGACCATAAATGCTCTTTCCTCATGTTTTCTTTTGTGCATGCTTTCGCTTACAGGAGAAACATAAGCATGAGTCAATTGTTAAATGCACCTGCAAGATGGCCCCTTGTGCCTTTTGTAAGAGGACACAAAACTGGAAGGTAAACAATGTAATGAAAGCGCAGCCTTTCAAAGAATCTGCAGTGATTAGTTCTGCCTTGCTCTGAGTGACGGTGCAAACTAGCTTGCTGCATAAATCCACAGTGCAAATTCAACAATTTTTTTAAAACGTATCTGTGATTTTACTTTAGAAGCGAAAAATAATTTTGATATTAACTTTTGCAAAGTGTCACAAAAGATGGAGGAAGAATGATCACATGATGCACAAGAGTCTTGCACCACTAAGAAATATCTCCTTTACACTTATGTTTGAATCTATATGAGCCAGAGCATAAAATGAAGGTGTGTTTCAGTGTTCACCTACTAACCTGGCAGCGAGATCTCCTTCATCTCCTCTGGGCTGTGGATTGATAAATGTGGGACACCAAAAAGGAAAGTGAAAAATCAAATCAGCAGAGCTGAATGTGTCTGTCCCCCTAATGAGCTACTGATTGAACATTTCAGCGGGGAAACATGTAGTCATTAGTCTCCATGCTCCAAAGAAGCATTTAAAAGAAAGTTCAGTAGAGGAAAAAAAAAATCTAATTACAATACAGGAGACACAGGAATAGCTGTGAAGCATCAATTTAAGTATAATCACCACAATTACTGCTCCCACGGGTCTGCTGGAGTTACACAGTGATTGTTTTGGGGGAAGAAATTACATTTGCATCGATGTGACACCTTTTCCTTAGAAGTCATGCATCTTCTCATCATCACCCAGGTATTGCTTGTAACTTGTTTAGCAATTCAAGGGAACATCATTTTGTGTTGCCGGAATATTAACTGTGTTAGCAACTTGTGAAATGATCAGCAAAAAAAAAAAAGTCAGCTATTTATGGAGCAATCAGCTGAAGAAAGAAATCGCAGAGTGTAATGATGTGCACTTAAAATACACAATCAAATATATTCTTCCCCCACTTATGCCCCGGTGGTGGTATCTTGTCATGCAGAAAAGTTTTTAAATATATTCACTTCGGAGTTTTCTGCTGACTCTGCACAGAAACAGAGACTGTAGTTTTCACATGTATTTTTTTTAAAGAAGCTAGCATATTTCAAAACATCCACTTTTTTTGAGAGCCACGGTATGTTGTTTTCTGTAACAGTACACAGTGGATCATCAACACATAACCAGAGTTCTGCAAAAACCTGATCACAGTAAAAACTTGCAAAGGATTGTTACGACATGCAAGTGTTTGGACAAAGGCTTCGAAGGTCTGGCCTAGAATAGCCTAGTTAAATAAGACATGTGCTTTGATGTTTACCTTAACTTTATCTCAACCCCTTAACACTTACACTGGCCTAAATTCTGAATAACGTTTGTTTAGAACTGTAGGTTCCCTAAGCTTGTTAGTTTAAATCAGGCCTAAATCAGTTTGTAGTTGGGTATAGTACCTTAACTATCTACATGACCAGACAGGGGTCAAACGAGTTGGGTGAAGTGCCCCTTTACCAGAACTGTGTTTTATACGGAAAAAGCCACTTAAAGCTACAACACGCTATGTTTCCTCATTGTTTATTTGTCCAATCATGACCGTGTGATAAACGTTAGAACTACACTGTGGATGAAATAAAAGAGAAGCTGGTGTAACTAAACAGCTGTGATCAAATGTAGATTTAATATTATTGCTTTGACAGGATGAAAAGAGGAAATCCATAACTTAACAACACAGACGGCTGTGTTAGACTGTCTGTGGCTTCCTGTCAGACGAACGAGGGGCCGATCGGAGTCACGCTACCTAATGAGAGGTTGCTCTCATCGTTAAGGTCAGACAGGCGTTTCCTCAGCTGGGATCCTCTGCTGCACCGCCCCCTCTCTCTCTCTCTCTCTCTCCACCAGCAATCCCTCCGTCCACTCACAACTCTCGTCAAACAGAAACCGTGATAAGACCAACCGAACAGGCCCATCATGTCACTGTGCTGCAGCTCAGAGAGGGAATGAAATCAAGCTGTCACTCGGCAGCAGTGCTGAGAGAGAAAGAGGTGAAGGGGAAGAGAAGCAGCCCCCTGTTCTCTCCTTCCCTCCCCAGAGCCCATTATAGCAGGTGCCAACGCTGCAAGATGGATCACACCCGCACACAGACACACACACAGACACACACACACACACACACAGTCACACACACAGACACACACACACACACAGTCACACACACAGACACACACACAGACACAGACACAGACACACACACAGACACAGTCACACACACACACACACACTTTTGTCAATCCATCAGTGAGAACACCAATAACTAACACATAAGTTCATTGTAACTCATCCCCAAAACGATATTTTAAAGGCCTTATAACTGATGTCACATGGTCTTCTGAGAACTAAAACAAACTCAAGGCCCTACAGTGCACTTTTGCTCTGCAGCTACACATCCCTCCACAAAGCCAGGCTCCTGTGCAAAGCCTCCACTGACTGGTTAGCTCAGTTTGTGCAAAGAGAACCCCCCCCCTCTGAGGTTTTAGGTCCAGATTTCCACTGTGTGGCTGCAGCGGGGTTTTCCGTGACTTGCTCCTACATTTGTTTGAAATTAGTCCTCATGCACGGGCCAACATTATTCATAAGAAAAAAAAAACGGGGCTTTATGTGCAAACTGTAACCTCAAAACTAACCAATCCTGAACCTATACAGTCTATAACCCCTCCTAGCCCTCACCCAAATCCCTCAACCTACGAAGATACATGACTGATCCTGTCGGGTTTGTTCTCATCCAATATATTTACAGTACTACTGTATATTTTCCCTTCAGCAAAAACTGCATCAGACATAACCACAGTTTTCAGTCCTTTGATATTGTGGCTGAGCTGAAGTCGCCACCGTGACCACGGCTGCAGCTGTAAAAAAATAAAAAATAAAAGGATCCAGCCAAGCGTCCGTTAATAACATTTACATTATGGTGATTAAAGTGAGATGAACAGCAGCTATTATCTGCTCAAACGTATGCAAGTTATTATGGGTCTATTTGTCTCGAGATTGTTAAATTAGCAGCTCCTACAATCGGAAATGTAATTACTCTCCTAAAAGCTAATTAATCACTATCAGCAAACACACATGTAAGGTCCTGTTACTCAAATACGTCCACCAGTTGCTGCTTTAATTAAAATCCTGAAAACAATGTTTTCATTGATTGGAATTCAGATTGTGTGAGCATCCTGCTAAATCTTTAGCGTGTTTATTGTTTCACGTTCTTGGCATTAAGTCAGGTAGATTCAAAGTAGAGAAAAGAGTGTGGACAGATTTAAAGGTTTAGAGAGAAAGGGTGCCACTGTGGCGCAGACTGTAAAGACAACTGCAGTCAATGTCATCTAGACATGAGGTGATGTTATTTTAATAGGTGCAGACACTGACCAACGTTTAGTTTCAATTTCTGGATAAAGGGAAGAACTTCTACTTACATGTATAATCTCATTCTTGCTCGTGTGTTTCTGCAGAGTCTAGTACTGTGTGTGTGTGGCTCCGTCAGCATGTTAGTTTCTTCTCTGTGACATAAAACACCACAACTGTGAAAAAGTAAGGTGTCACTGTGATGCTTTCATCAAAGCCAGTATCACTGTCCCACTGAGTGCTGTTCTCTGTGCACGCGCTGTTTTTCCCATTTATGTGAAGTAACTGCAAACATGTGCAAATATTGTCTGGGAAAACTCGACGTCTGTGGTTCTGTATGACGCTGGGGAAAAAAAGTGTGCATGCACGTGTGTGTCTGGCAGGCCTGACGCAGTGCTCGCGCGTGTGTGTGTGTGTGTGTGTAATGGGAACAGCTGGCTGAGGGAATGAGTACAGAGGGAGAGGTGATGGATGCGAGTGGAGCTCCTGTGACAGATGAGCTAACAGGTGTTCACCACAGCCCTCAGAGAGACGCTATTTATGAGCCGGAAAAGACAGCCAGATGCAAAGCGCGCCACGCCACCGGCCCAGTCGCTGCTAAAACACATCACGTACATCTGCACAACTTTACTCAACGAGGAGCGGCATCGATGGACTGTCCTTAGCAAACTAAATGTTATCCACTGCCTAAGTGATTTTCACTCAACAGATAAAGATGCTTAGCTGTGTAACCTAAATGCAAGAAAACTTGAAATGTGAATGATATTCCTTTCTTAATTATCTGGTAGTTTTATTAAGACTTCAGGTTCAAACAACCTGGTGCATAACCACACGGTAATTGTAGTTTTCTTGCTTCTCTTCATTTTTACTACACATTACACATTTATATTTTTTTAGGATTCTTCAGTGTTTGACACAACGAACTCAAAGAAATTTTAAGCTGAATTAGCTTGAAAATATAAAATCTAGATAATTATGTTAATTAATTAATATTAGCCGATTCAACAAAAGTTCTGACTGAGATTTTACAGCGTACGATACAGCCATTGGTGGATGGAAACAAATGAGGGGGAGAACATGTGTCAGCAGGTGGAGAGACGTATTTATCAGAATCATGATGTGATGAGAACACGGTCTACACCTCAGCCTGACAATTAGCAGAACTCACCTCTAAAGATTCAGCTAAATGAACATAAATCACAGCAAAGAGTTTGTCTTGATAAATTCTATTTTTATTGTTCAGCAAAAGCAACAGAGATGAAAAGACCTTGTTGAGTCTAATGTAGATTCTTCGATTTCTAGGCACTTGAACAAATGTGATTTTGGGGCAGTTTAAATGTAGGAATGTAAAACTTCTACAGGCACAGAGACCAGTGGGGTGTTACAGAAGCTTCTAAAGGTTTCTAATTTTACCAGAATGTTTAGATGAGTTCAAAGCGTGTGGAGAAATTAGCTTTTCTGCTTTTCTTGGCACTAAGGTTCATCAGTGAGAACACAGGCACAAATGTGAATGAAACGCAGTCGAGCTTGACGCTTTAAAATTCAGTCTGGAGTTTCAAAAACATTATGAAGGCACTGGGAATTTGGCCTGTAGCACTCTGCACGGAGCAGCAGTGTAGTTTTTCTGCCAAACAAATGTACATAAGTATCATCATAGGACAAGTGTCACCACAGGATGAGCTGACCCGTTAGTTTGACATTTTTGTGACGAGGGAGTGTCATGTTCAGACCCCACTAAAAGGGCAGCGGGATATTTTGAAAAGTACCATCGCTTCTACGATAACTTCTGCATGTGTTAAAGGGGGTCATTTACTCAAAGACTTTCACAGAGTTATTCCTATGATTCAGGACAATCCTTTCCAAAGTGACAGACCATAAAAATAAGAAACGCTGCATGAGTGCTCTTCTATTGTTTCCAGTTCATTCTCTGTGAACACACGAGTTCGGCTTCTGGACTTTGGATAAAAGTGCCAGGTATCTGCAAGTACTGCTCGAATCGTCCCGAGCCAAAGAAATAAAATGTGTGAAGTCTTTAATTAAATGCTGTTCCCCTTTACCTTCACTAAAAGAAGTCGAGAGGAGAAGGAGAGGGGGAGCTCTATGCCTGTGCGAGGGCTTGTTTGAGGTCTCGGAGCAACATGGAGGCCATGACGCTCTTCTCTGTGTTGATAGTGAGCAGGGCAGTGGAGTCCTCCAGCGATACCAGAACCAGGGCTCCGCTGCTAACTGTTCGTCCAGCAAACCTGCAGGGGAATAACAACAAATGGGTCAGCTTCACTAAACCACTATGTCTGACTGTGTTGTGCACAGATACAGCGATAGCAATGGCTGCCATTCATTATAAACTCTGTGCTCTCAGCTACAGGGGAAAGTTTAGATAGGTTCTACCTGGTGCAAATATCATTTGATGCAGTGCAAAGAAGAGCAGCACAAGATGCAATAAAGATCATAAGTTAAATAACAGTTTTCCAATTCTCTACACGTCAACAAGTTATGTGACGTAAAAAAGAAGAATGACATAAGTAAGGAAACAACAAACACTTTGTCCCTGTAACAGCTGCTCACACTAAGGTCTGTGGTTTATCTCATGTACAGGCACATGAACCTGTGAACGGCGTGTGTCCAACAAACATCAAGCTCCTTAAAAAAAGAGGTTTTATGCAGCCGTAGACTTATGCACTTCACTCACATTTCTTCCCTGAACACATAAATCCTCACATTAGAAAATCCTCACACCTTGTAATTACCCTAAATTAGTGAGTGAGACAAAGAATCAAAATGATGTGACAGGAACTATAGAGAGCGGAGCAACAGACAGTCTATTATCCCAGCTGACTAAAGAGCCATTAGGGTGGAGACACGCCCTTCATGTCAGTCAAGCAGAATTTAGCCTGTGTTTATGGACTGTGGGTGTCTATCAGTGTGTGGGAGCATTGGGACCAGTATGTGGGGATGCCCCATCCCACCAGCTCCCTCTGCTCCATAAGGAAGATTCACCGTCCCCTGTTTCCTTGGATACTGTCCCTGTAGACCTGGGGAAAATCTGGGCACACATGGTTCCCATTGAGAGTGCTAACAAGAGGCAGAAAGGGGCTATGACCCAGTGTGACCCTCTTTGAGGGCGACAGAGTCGAGCTGGGCCCCCTCTCTCCTGCTCCCCTCTCACCCTCTGCATCTCTGAGTCCCAGCCATCCCAGCCATCTGCCTCCATTTAGCACTACATCCCTGCAACAAAGACCCCCCGTGGCAGCCCGCTTAGGCCTGACAAAGAGCCCCACTTAGGCCTGACTAAAGCCTGTGAAGAGCCCCCACAGGACGGCCTGTGGGCAGGCACTGTCACAGAAACCCTGCAACTTCGTGCTGAGCAGCGGGAGCAACTAGCACATCCACCAATTAGCATGCACGGGTTAAAGACGGGGAGGGGGCACGCATACACAATGAAATGACACTGGTTCTCAAACCTGGTGTCTCTGGGGAGCTGCTAAATTACCATCAACAGAGGAGAGGGAGTTTATCAGGGAGCTCTCAGGGAGGAGAGAGTGAGTCCTCCTCAGGCTTAATTAAAATATTAGCCACTTCAGCAGGAAACAAGCCATTCAAGAAGAGGATTAATTTCTGTCAGAAATACGAAACCTCTTACGTCTGTTCTCACTTCTTTAAATAATTCAGGGGTTGTATAATTATTTAGAAGGCTTATTAAAGAGGTCAGGATGTGTCCTGTCACACACCAAAAAAATAATTAATGAAAAATAAATAGTTTTCTTCCTCGGTTTGTTGGCCATTCAATGCACAACCATGAACATACATATGTAAACGCACATTTCTGTCCCTTGTCCGGTTTTCTCCCCCGACTATCAACAGCCTAAGGTGTCTATGTGGTCCCTGTGGCTTTGCTAATGGATTTAGGATATAAATCTATCATTTACTCAGCCAGTTAACACTACCCCGAGGCTGCTTTCATTTCGTCTCAGGAGACGCTGCCGTGGGCTTTTGTTCATGTGAGGCAGTAAGAGTGAGTGAAAGAAACACGAGCGTGTTTTGATTGCGTTTGATTTCCGTGTGTATTTGCTGTACTTTGCCGTTTGTGCTTGTGTGCACCTTCAGGTGCAAAGACCAGCTCTACGCCACATCTAGATCCAACACAGTCAATGCATTTTTAAGGACGAGAAGGGAAAGATTAAGAACGAGCAGGCTTTAAACAGGTCATTGGTATTCTCATGCACTCTTCACACACTGGGCTAAACACTGGATTAATTGCAGTGTATGGAAAGAAAAGAAAAGCATAACCCCTGGACTTAAAGCAGGCGGATTGGCATCGATCGGTAGGGCTGCAGCTAAGCATCACTCTCCAATTATCTGTGATTCTCCTCAGTGGAGAGAGCCTGTGTGTGCCATCTGCCTCCTCCTCCACCCTGCCACTGCTAACAAAGTGGGCTTCACCTTTACATTCACCCTCACGCAGAGAAGACACGGGCTGCCGAGGATCCAGCTCAGCTACCATGAATGCAGGATTTAACCCACAGCGAGTGCACTATCCTTCTGTACCTTAAGCAAACATTCAACCATGATTCTCTGGTTTGATTTGATTCTCTGGTTAAAAAAAAAAAAAGGGAGGGAGGTTATAAAAATGACTAGAAAAGCTGAAGCCAACTGTGTGGTGGCTACAGCTGGATGCTATTGTTTCTGGTTCTTGGCCAGGTGCACAAGTGGAGGAGTGTCCTTCAACTGAGTGGTCAGTGAGGCCAGGCCAGAGCCTAGTGAGCAGCCTCATATAAGGCAGATGGCCAGAGCTATTAGCCTCAGTTAGAACCAGGAACCCTCCACACTCCTCACAAACTCACCATACAGACACACCACAGCGCTGCCCCTGAAGGGCAGAGGGGCATGCTGACATGAAAGGTAGGAGCGGACAAACAGATCAGAGAGACTGTAGAAGAAATACAAAAAAAAAAAAGAAAGGACAAGATGGGGAGAGGGGAGGAGAATTTTACTCACAAGCATTTAAGGAATAAGCGTTACCTACACCTGTGTTAAACAGTCTTATAAACGTGACTGCATGTTGTACCTTCATTGTTCTCCGTTACTAACAATCACTGCATCGGTTATATTGCAAACTTTGTATATCTGAAGATGGATTAAGCGCCACATCGTCTGCTGAGAGCCCAAACGTTTAATTAGTCAGGTTATAAATGATGGTCAATTATATTTTAAATGGAAACAAAAATTCAACTTCACTGAAAAGAGAAAAAAAAAAAATCAGTGTTTAGAGCAACATAATCTAATTATATCAAATTGTAAAGTAAAGAGAAAGCATAGCTTATAAATCAAGAGGTTCACTTTTTTTTATTTGAAAATTAGACTCTAAGCAGAGGGATTGGCAATGCATGCAAAATTCGATCAAATTTGCTTTCAAACGGACTGAAAAATAGAGCACATTTATTCTATTCCGCCTGTTTAGACATAAACAAGAACAGCGTTTTCTACATTTGCTTTCCTGCTTGATTTATTGCCATCCTCCTTTCCAGCAATCAATTTCTGTGTTTCAGTGGCATCCCCCCCCCCCCCCTGCTCAGCCTTGACGCCTGTTTGGGAGAAGCAGTGCTGCACCCTGCTGATAAACAAAGGCAGTGCAGAGGTGCAGAGGGAAGAGGCAGAATGGCGCTTAGTTAAACAGAAGCTGTGTTAACTCTGCACTCTGTAACGCAGCGCCTGGGGTCATTTAAAGCTCATATTGAACACTGCGATTCTCAGGCTGCACCATCTTTAGGTTAAACCCAAACGGACACTCTTCACATTTAAAGCGGAGTAACCTGCATAATAAGCCTCCTGTGCGTGTAACCAATAGGAGAGCATCAGTCTGCTCTGTGACTATGTTATTCAGAAGAAATAACACTTATGTAATAAGAAAATACTTACTAAGTATAATGCATCTATTATAAGGGCTGAAACAACTAGTTTATTTGTCAAACAATGCCAGAAAACGAATCAACAATCCTAACAACTGACAAATGATAAAAAACGTATTATCTGGTTACAGTTTTAAAAATGTAAATCTGTTTCTCTTTCATATTATTTCATATAAATTGAACATACAGGGCATCTGACAGCGAGGACAGTGTGGAGGAGCTGGACACCAGCAGACTAAAATATAGAAGAGAGTGTCTTCATTATTATGAAATTACATGTTCAAGTTGGGAGGCTGGCTTCCTCTTCAGGCATCACAGAAGCAGGAGGGAGATTGATAGCAGAGAGTCTTTTGAGCTATTGGTTATTCTGAATGAAGAATGGGCTTATTGGATGCAGGCCTCTCCGACTGGCTAGCATTGATTTCCACTCACTCTTTCAGCTCTGTGCCCTTGTGCAAATGTGCAAATGTCTCCCTCTTAATTTTTTTTCCCACTCCGACTTCCTCAGTGTCCCCTTGTGTTTTCTACTCGGTTCCTCTATTCTAGCCTAAATCTATAGAGAAATTGTTACCAACAGATGAGACAAGAGACGTGGAGGTATGTCTGCACAGAGCATGGTAAGAAAAGGGACAGACAGACAGACTGAGACGAGCAGGAGGAGGACAGAGCGTGCTGCAGATGGATGGAGTGAAAGACAAAGAGGAAGTGAAAGAGAGACAGAGGTGTGGAGGGAGAGAGACAGATGGGGTTGCAGAGATGAAGTGAAGAGAGACAGAGCAGGAAACAGAGGCAGAGAGGGAGGTGTAATTATCTATCAGGTGTTCGGGTGTGCGTGACAGAGGAGGAAGCTCATTAGCACACTCTGTGTACACCAATTACACAGCCAGGCTTCTCAGGGCATTCCCCTGGCATGTCTATGTGAGGCTGAGCGGGGACATTCTCACTCTGAAACCAGCATAAACACCATCCAACTAAAGCCCACCTAAAAGACAGCTATGACAGGAACATGCACATAGGAATGGTGGTCTTATGACTCTCAGACAGAACAAGCAGTTTCCAGTGTTAAATCTGCACATCAACCAACAACTGGACACTTCACAGTGTGAAATGCTGTTATCACATTATCACAACGTTTCTGCACTGAGAGATTTAAAACTCTATTATTAGTTTTCCTTTCACCAAAAAGTAGTGGATCCTTACATATTGCTCATTTTCAAACAGTTCTTTTTACAGTCTATGTGCGCTGGAAGTTATGATCTTCTTCTATGAGCTTCCACAGATCATGAGCTCAGACAAACTTTTCTTGTAGTGTCAAACGTATGAACATGTTTTTTGACATCAGTTGAATGACAATAATGTGGATAAATGCTGTGGTGTGTTCCCAGATAATCCTAACGGGTTTAGAAGATTTTATTTGTCTCAAAGTAGGAAAATGTTCTCAAACTGCAAAGGAGCGTTTTAATAATACATATATAACACAAACGGTCACGACACGAGACATGAGATTTAAAAACCGAGGCTCACACGCCTGCATGCATTTCTGGACACCTCACCTGTGGAAGTTGCTCTGGCTGGATGAAACCACTCCCACGTTGGCGACAGACAGGACCTGCTTGCTGATGGTCTGCCTGGACGTGTTCGCTGTTGCCATGGTGATGGTTGCCGAGGTCTCATTCATGCCCAGGAGTTTACCTGAGAGGATTCAATTCAATGTGTTTGTCTGTTTTAAATCAGGACTAAGTATGTTATTGCACCTTTTATATCACCATGAATATAACTACTATTCTACAGTCGAGTGTTTAAACTAGAAGAAAACCTAAATTTACAGGAGATTGGGCATCAAGACGACTACTGCAGTGATCCCTACCCAAAAATCATTACAGCTACAACTGATTCGGATGCTGACTAATGCAGGCCTCATGCCATTATTCTGAGTGTTAGACCATTTTCTGATCAGGTTTAGAATCCTCTTTGTAGTGGAGCATGTGTACTGGGTGGTGTAGTTGAACTTTTTATCATGTAAATGACGTTAAAGTGCATAATGAATTGATTGATCAAAAATTAACCTGCTTTAGATGATGTTCTGGGACATGCGTTCAGGGCTGACAGTGATGGAACAAGATAAAATAAACTGATTATGAAAAAAAGACTCAGTTCATGTGCACTTAGTACTGAAAAAGGTTTTGAAAGAAAGGAGATGAATGTATAAATATTATATTTAAAAAGTTAGGAATAGAAGATATACAATATAATGAAAATCTGTTAACTGGAAGAATGAACTTAATAATCAAACGTGTTCTTCTCTGTTCAGTTCCTTTTTTTAAATCTGAATGCAAGGTGTTCTCAGCAAAGCTCAAAGCACAGCGAAGGAAAATAAATTAGGGCAGAATCAGCATTTAGCAGGCACTTAAGAAGACACTTAAAGAAGACAATGTCAATGGCTTAGATTTGCTCTCGCGTCTCATTGGCTGCCACAGTATGTAGCTCCACAAGTGTGTGTGGTTGTTCTTGTTTGTGTAAGAAATGCCACTAAGTGCTTGATCAGAGGCAGCATTCAGCCTTAATGACAGACATGCGAGTGTTTATTGGACAGGCTACTAGGGGCGTATATAATTAAAAAATGTACTCCCTTTTCAGTAAAATCTGTCTGTCAGTAAAAAGAATTAAGGTGGGGACAACATCTGCAAGAGTTTAATCACCTTTAAAGAGAAGAGCTGGTGATATTTTATGTTGTTCTTATTGCCAACAAATCCCAAAGACCAATCTTCTATATATTAATCACTACAACGTATATGCAGCGGTGACTGTGTCTCTCTGTTGTCGGTAGTGGGGAATTCGATGAGCTCCTTCACCACTACCTTGAGTTTTCAGCACATATAAAGCAACTAAAACTGAGAAAATGTTAGAATTTGAGTTAATAACACTTTTGTCGTGTTTGAAATGATGGCAAAGACATGCGAAGACATGGTTTTAACAAAGCGGACCGAAGCTGAGGTATGGGTTGCTGTGAAGTATAGTTACAGTTCAGGCACGTCGGGCTACAGCGTAGGGTCCCCAGCTACGCAGCTGACTCGACGTAGAAGCATGAATCAAGCTCAATCAAGTCAATGCCACATGCACCATATTTTATTCCACCTTTTTTGCTGCTGTAAATACTATGAGGGCACCTGTGGAGTATTAACATCATCTGAAAATAACCAAACAACTGTATTGTTCTGTAAAAACTACAGAGACTGCGGTCACCTATATTTAAAGATTTACCTCATCAGGCTTTCCATGAGATTTGCTGAAATTACCACAAAAATCTTCTATTCATCACATGTTCACTAGTGATTATTTGTAAAAAGACCACAGTCCAGACAAAAATGTTTTATCCGAGAACAATCTGGAACAGAAATGTTATTTGCAGACAACAGAAAAGCAAATATTTTTTCCCACCATCAATGACTTGATTCTACACTACATAAAAATGCTACCATCATACTAGTCAAACACTCACTGAAGATGCTGACTTTTAACAACCCTTCAATTACTGCTCTGTTGACTGCCATTTTCCAGCTAGTAAATTTGCCAAAATTTGGCATCAGTGACTCTGCATTAGCAGAAATACTCAGGTTTGTATTTTATGATATTTGCAGTGATCGTTCTTTGGCTTATGCTTCAGAGAAGAGACTTTTTCCTTGGCACTAAAGCTGATTGCACTCACCTTGCTCCTTGCAGAAGTCCTGCTCTGTCATGGTGCAGGGCATTAAAAGCTCTCCTACAGCAGGCTGGATGGACACATTAAACTGGTCCTCCTTGGTGCTGGGGAGGAAAACAATAGGAAAAGTGGCTTGTTTGCTGGGTATCTAAAATCAAGAGGGTTACTGTAAATTAGGATTTATTGCAAGATGATGTTTTAGATCAAATATAAACAATCCACCACCAAAACAATCTTAATCTGAACAATTCAGGTACAGAGAGTGTGTTTTGTGCACTTTTGTGTATTTATGCTTGTGTATTAAATGTTTCTTTTCTGATTGTCTTGCAAACTGCGCTCTGCAAATGGCATTTTGGGTCGGATTGATTACCCCATCCTGAACAGATTTTCTGATAAGGTTATTGATCGGCTGAGCAGCGGTGCCAATGGCTTTCAGCAAGTTGATTTGGGCTGGGGCTGATTACTGGAGGAATAATTGTTATCCAAGTGAACCTGGGATCAATTGTGGTTGATGTCTCACCTGGGAGGGTTGGCACAGAGCAGGTAGGAAAAGGATAATTAACAAAGAACAGATGGAAGAGGAAAAAGGTAAGAGAAGATGCAAATGAATGTAAGAGAATAAAGACACAGGAGGGAGATGTAATGAGTCTGGAGACACAGAATGAGAGTAGTAATAGAAAAGGGTAGTGAAAAAGACGTACAGCTAAAGGTCTGAGGGGAAAGAAAATACGCCTGACTTGATATGAGTGCATGTCAGGTTGTCTTACCACAACTGGAAGTTGGCTGCTTGTGTCGAGTCGCTGAAGTCAATACCCATGGAAACTGTCACCGAGGCCTCTGGCTCCAGCCGCTCTGAGAGTGGAAAAGGAGAAGAGGAGAAAAGGAAGAGTGAGTGACAAGGGCACAGTGTGCAGGGGGGGGGAGGGATGAAGCAGAGGGAGAGAAAGCGGGGGACATGGAGGGGGGACAGCAGCAGAGTGGAACAGACAAGCATCCACACCACTTGTGTTTTCACTTCACAAAGCAAGGCCACCGTGTGTGAGAAATCTATCCTTCAATCTCATTCCCCACACCTCTCCTAGTCTCGGGAACACACACACAAAAAAAAAAGAATCACATGAAGGACTAGCATATTTCCAAAACAACAGGCTTGTCAAAGAGAGCATCAGCATCAAGAGAGATGAGGTGAGGGAGACAGACAGAGCAGGCGAAACGAGAGCACGAAAGACAGAGTTAAGCAAAGCCACAAAGGCTGAACCGAGAGCGTGGACAGCTGCATGAGAGGAGGAGCAGGGGGGGGGGGGGGTTAAGGATGAGAAGAACACAGACAGACAGAAACATCCTCCTCTATTCCCCAGTCGGCCTGTGTTTCTCTCTCCGTGGAGCAGGGCTATTTCACTGTATGACTCTTTCCACAGACAGAGTAGAGAAGAGCAGAGGCTCCAGAGAAAACCCTCTGCAAACAGAGCCATCACGAACTAACTTCCAACTCAGCCTTCACAGCTTCTCTAACAGGCTCTTCTCCTGGCTTCACCTTCATTTCTTTTTACCACATCACTTTTCCTCTCAGTCTTCCGTGGCAATTTAAAACACGAGACTGACAATTCAGAAAGCATGCTGTTTGTACTGAAAGTACGACTAATAAAAGCTGAACCATGTCTATAATTTGTAATCATTACCACAGATAATTTAACCCTGCTTTTGCTTTTCATTAATTGACATAAACAATGAGTCAATACTAAATACTATTTCAGTTTAAACTATTAAAATTCTTATTTAACAATCAATCATGCAGAGATGAGCAGCAGCGGAAAGTAAAGTACCGTGTAGAGTCAACGTCCAATAACTTTTATTAAATATGGCCCTCATGTATTATCTCCATCCTAACACACATAAAACACCTCTACATAAAGCTTTGTCTGCATTCATCCTCTGCAACTTATCCACATCCAACTCCAACCTCCCACTCACATCAGCCAGACTCAATCGATCCAAATTACCCACTGTTTGCCTGCTTGAGTTCCTTCAATGCCCAATCAATCCCACGCAATTGACAGTTTTAATGTGCTCCACTGCACATCACTTCTGTGTGTGTGCATGAAAAAGAGAATGTTCAGGGAGCACCGTTTTCAGTCTGGTGTTATACTGAGTGAAACCATCATAAAACAATGTGACAAGAAATATGGAGACCGTGGATGTTTGCCCGTCCTGATCAATACTAATGAACAGGGATTAGCTCAAGTAATATTGGCCGTTTTCATATTGCAGAAATGGGACAGGGCTATTTGCAGATCTGATGGCTTAAAGGCTTTTGATAGCACAACGATCATTTAATATCTGCTGAGAAAACAATCATAGTATGAGTAGAACTGCTTAAATGCCAAAAAAGCCATTGTGAATGAACAGGAATAACTAATAACAATAAATTAAGTTGGAAAAAACAACTGTCTAGGACAAACCTGCAAAAAGAAAACTGGCTTTAAGCCTCGTGTTTGACCTATGTATCAGATAAATTTTCCAAAGGGCACAACTTCTTCTTAGTGGCTTTTTGGTGAGACAGCAACAGAAGAATTTACATGTGTGGCACTCATACTCACCAACGGTGTTAAAGCAGTGAATATTGAGGCTTGCAGGGTTTCGCCCGCCTATGTGGATCTCCTCCAGGCTGTGGTCCGAGCTGTTTGTAAGTGTGACCTGTACGGCCACCATACTGGGCTGGTACAAACACGGCTGCCTGGGAAAGTGGTATTTGGCTGAGAGACCTTTTCCTGTCATGTGGTGCAGCAGCTCGTAGGTTTTCACAGGGCCGAAAGACGGCGTGGTGACCTAGGACATACGAAAGAAACGGACAACCACTGATTGATGTACAGTTGTGTGATTACAGAAAGAGAGAATCAGACAAATAAACTGCAATAAGGTTGATCTATAAACATCTCAGCACTAAGAGCAGAAGTGCAGGGGGAAGATAAAAACAGCACATGCTGAATCTCGGAACATCCAGGGACGACTTGTACATTACAGTGCAAATGCATCTACACAAGAGGACGGATTAATACAAGAATCTCTGGGCTTGCCATCACCTATAGTCATGCAATTCATCATGTTCAATCAGCAGGCAGAATGCAGCACTTCTGAGTGGAGTGGGACCGAGGGTTGGCTAATAAATCCCACCACCACCATTCCCTTCATTAACTCTGTGGAGTAAAGAGGACCCCATTTAAGAAACGTCCCAATCAGCCCAGTTAGATGGAAATGGGCTGCATGCTCAGTCAAACCAGGCTGAATAAAAACAACCTCTAATGAATAGAAACACAAGTGGCTGCACGGGCCAAACCCTGCTATTCTCGGGTTTTCATAAAAGGAGCTTTTACCTTTGCAGACACAGGAAATTGCATTACCTTTAAAAGATGTGGAACAGAAAGAAGGTGGAGGTGGTGGTGGCACCTGTCAGCTCTTGTCAGAAAGATAAGATGCGTCAGGCCACATAATGGCCTACCAACGCTGCACTGTCAAATGTGACCATATTCGCATAATGTACCTTAAACACATCTATGCATCTATATAAACAACACAACACAATAAATGTCATCACAAAAGTGTAACAACTGTGAGTAGTTACTTCAAACTTTAATAGAAATCAAAGGGGTTCTGTTTTTAATTGGCTTTTTTTTTTTTTGGAGGAGAAAAGAGTAAAAAAAGATTCTGTTGTTCTTGAGAAAACAACAACTAGTAGTAGAAAAACAGATGCTTTTAATAGCAGCCTGAAATAATTAAGCAAGGTGTGCAAACAAATTAGGCTAATTGAATATGACTAAAAATATGATTCAGAGAAACGCAGTGGAAAAGGTTGTTTTAGTGAAGCTGAACATACTGCCAGCGCGTGACCTAAGAGAGAAACACAAGGCGTCGTCTAACTTGTCGAGTGAGCGAGTGAGGATGAAGAATCGCTTTGACATACAACAAGAACTGCCGAGACGAGTTTCGATGTGTTCACTCTACAGGGTGAGGCTGGTCAGCAGAAGTCTCTTGCTGTACTATCACTGCATCGTAGCAGCAAGACATTCAAGCAACAAGTATGACAGACAACTTATCTAAAAGATTAGATATGCTTATACAGACAATTGCCTACAAATGCAAAGTTATTACAACACAGTGGCTTTTTTCAAGATAACGTCTCCTGGAAATCTAACTTGTGTTTAGTCTTGTTTTCTTAGATCAGATATTTACTGACTTAATCATGAAGTCAGGAAGCACGGATTACTTTTACATATCTTTAAGGTAAAACTGTAACTGCTATACAGTAGGTAGCTGCTTATGTTAAGGGTTAAGTTTGAAAAGACGAACTCTAAATTTAACCCACTACACAGTATTACCTATTCAGCTGAAGTCTGATGTACAGTACTGAGTGCACACTATGAAGTCTTGTGTGAAGACTGAAGTCTTGCAGAGACCTGATTTGTAGTGGCTAACACTGCAGCCTACACTTTGGTGAATCAGTTGGTGGTTTATGGTTTCTCAGAACTAGTTCAACAGGTGTGCAGGCCATACCGGGAATCAAAGATATTAATCATTGCCCCTGACAGACATATTAAAATGCAGAACAATGCGGCTCTTACGTATTTTACCGACATGTGTTTAGCGTGCTGGGGTTGACTGATGAATTTAATCCCAGTTATACGTATTATTATATCGATGATATTAAATAGAACATTAAAATATTCCATATGGGGAATAAACTTTCTGATCAAAACCAGAATCACCTTCTTGTCCCTTTGACAGCTGAGCAGTGTCTCAAGTGACCTGATCGCCCGAGTGCCTGTAAAGGAGGTCAAGTAAACATTTGTCGCTGTGCTGCAACGCTGCTGCGCCCTCGCGAGCGCCCGTCACACCACTGCCAGCCTGCAAATTTATTGGACCACTTTTGAATGTATCAGAGCAGTCGGTGTCGATAAAGCTGGCCGTAATGTTTGCCACCCCATCACAACAGAGATTTACCTCCCCGACACATCCCGCTTCAAGGTCCTCTGTGTCGCCTCGCCCCGAGCAGGCGGCAGCAACAGAGAAGAGGAGCGGAGACAGGACGGGGGCTTCAAACTGCTTATTATCACCAATTTGACACAGTGGACAGTTAAAGCCCGACACAAATGCCCACACGAGCCCTTTTCACCTTTCCATCCATTGTTGCTCTGTTACACAGCACAAGTCTATATCACCTCAAGTGTAAATAAGAGAAGGAGCGGGACGTAACCTTGACTTCTCTGTCAATCTCTGCCTCTCTTTTTTTTTTTCCCCCTTTGGCTCTGACTCCCGCTCTCCATCCTGGACAGGAAGGAGGGAGGTGACAATGAGGGAGGAAGTTGATTGAGAGGCTCCATTATGCATCAACTTAAAGGAAGCTCCCGTGATGGATGACACAGACACCAGTCACCTTCAGAGCCCGGACGCCACACTCCCAACATCCTCTCTGGCAAATGACCTGAAAATCCCGCTGACATATTCAAAAGGGCTAAGCGGAGCCGGGAAGAACAATTTAGAAGAAAAGGGTGTGGGGAGTACAGAGATGTATGGGCATATATTGAAAATCCATTTCTGTTTTTTAGACACCATCTGCCTCCAAGACTAGGAACAGGATTTTCATTATGCTCTACAAGAGTTGTGAGGATTAAGGTAAAGGGACATGTGTTTGACTTTAGGGCCTAATTGTTCCCTTCAGTCAGAAGATGACAATTAATGGAGGAGTGCCAGAAAGACCTTGACTACAAATTGAATTAAATAAATCTTACTACAACCATCTAAAACTCCTGTAACGTAACAAGAAGTCTCCACAGTGCAAGCAGACAGAGGTTAGTTCATTTAAGCCAATTTATCAGTAAATTAGATATTCTAGATTGATTAATTTAGTTTTATTTTTTTATTAAAGAACATTAGCAATAATAGGACTATTATTAAGAAACAGTGTCCTTCATCAAGCTTTAGAAACTATTCTTCAACTGCCAACAGTTATTTTGCTTATTATGAAGAACCTAGGGATTCAACTATTTCCATTAAGTGTTTGACCAATAAAATATTAGAAATACAGAGCAATGTGCAACATCCTTAGTCTAAAAACCCAAAGTGATTCAAGTTACTTTTATGAAAACATACACATTTGAGAAGCTGGAGTGAAGGTAGAGCAAATGTACATTATGCAACTTCTACACACACTTCCTCCATGACTAAAACCTGTGAGAAGGTTGACATAAGGAAGTGGACATAAGATGACGTATTCATTATATAATTTAAGTAAATACATGCGGAGACGAGTAATTGCACTCACATAGTCACTAAAAGTAGTTAAGGCTAAACAGCTGCATTAACATTCAAATATTTCCCAACCTACCCAATAGCTGCACAGGCCTCAGCAGTAACTGGCTATTTTCGTGTGGGCATTTATTCCTATTTAAGAGGCAATCTCAGCAGTTTGAGTGGCAGCAGGAGGTTTGGAGGGCAGGAGCTGCTATATTCGTGGCACTCTGGGTCCTTTTGCTGATTCATAATTAGACGTGAACCCAGAGCGCCCACTACGGGGAGGTCAGAGAGGTGAGGAGGGAGACGAGAGAGGAGGAGGGGGTGAGCTGGCGCCCGCCTGATGGACACCAAATGAACAAATTATGATGGCCCCCTCTGGGCGTGATGGGGTCAAATGCCCTGTGCCCCGCCGCTGACAGTTCAATTTCCCCCCAACGCAGCCCCATTCGCTGACTGCTAATTATGAATGAAAAGTTATCAGCCTCAGCCAACCCGCCGCACACACGGACAGCGGTCAGACGAGGTTTGGGACGGGGTGGAGAGGGTGGGGGATTTAAGAGGCATTTGTGAGAGATCCTAATGTCAAAATGTTATTAGAGAGAGCGGTAGCATGCAGAAACTGGGGAGAGGAGGAGGAGACAGAAGAGGAGGTGGGTCAAAGACAGTGACCAGGGTTAATCTAAATGCCTTTGATAACCATGCAGTAATTCTCTAAAAGGGCTAGAGCGCTCAGCTGAGACAGACTCACTGTGGGCAGATTGCTGAGAAATAGAAATGACACAGGGGCCAGTGTGTGTGTGTGTGTGTGTGTGTGTGTGTGTGTGTGAGAGAGAGCTGATGTGGAAGCGTGTGTACGCACGGGGAGGGGTGTGTGTGAATAAAGGTGAGGTTATTTACCCATGTCTATGAATCTTGATGCCCATCATGTATTTATGCATAGAATTGACTCTAAATCAGATGTTGATGCGCAAAAAAGTTCCCTGTTCTAATCTGCATTTCTATTCTCTATTACTCGCTGGCCTTCACCTGAGGAGGAGAGGGGGACGAACAAGACTCGCGCTGCATAAACGCTGGCCTGAGAGCCGCTGTCAATCACACTGAGTGACAGGCGGCAGGACTGAAAGGCAGACTCAGAATATAGAGTAACTCACATACAACACCACAACTACGACAGTGTAAAAGACACACATTTGTCCACATGCAAGCAGACAGTAAACACAAACTTAGACGAATCATCATTCGCTAGTGTGGTTCTTCACCAATTGAGTGTGAATAAATTCAAATTTAGACATGATGCTGAGTCTTTATGCTTTAATTTGTTATGCTCCCTGAAACTCTTTAACTTCAGAGGCGCTTATAGCCCCAATAAGCTACCTAACTAAAAAGTGACGACACTGCTGGAATGTGCTCCTTGTTGTTATGGTGACCCATTAGGCTACCGAAATGAGTTAACGTAATGGTTATAATCGTCTGTTTAAACTGTCGAAAGGCATATTCAGCTGTGTTTTCTGTATTTGCCCAGATACATTGCCGTTGTCATTTTCCCTGTATTTATTCTGTATATGTGTATTTTTTTCCTAAATGTTTCACCAGTGTTGTCAAATGTTCTTTTTTTTTTGTCTAGTTCTATAAATTTAAAACAATTAATTAATGTATGTCTCATAGCAAAAAATTATTTAAAATAATGTAAATGAAAAATCTTTGGACTTTTGTTTGGTTAAAACAAGTCATTTTAGGAAGATTTGATAAATTAAGTTAGAGCAAAACGAATTTCAAAACAAAAGTACATATTAAAAAACTTGTGTGAACAACATTTGTATTCCAATCAAAGACTGGATCCTTTCTCGTTTACCATCTTCAAACAGCAGCGTTGCTGCAGACACAAAATAGACACAGCAACAGCAGAAAGAATGGTCTGGACATTTATTTTCCTCCCCGGGGAAGACAAGACAAGATACAAAATACACTGAACGTGCAGAGCTGCTCACATACTGAGGAGAGAAAGGAGCCGTCACACCAGGAAAGGTCAACCATCAGATATACACAACACAGAGACACGAGGGACGCAACATCTGACAGAGAGAGATGGAAGGTGACAGAGAGGAGGAGAGAGATAAGAGAGTGAGAGAGCGGGGAAAGAGAGGCGTGGGTGGACTTATAGATGAGACACAGAAATAGAGTTCAAGGGTGTGGAAGAGCAAAAGACAGCCAGGGTGAGAAAGCCAGAATATAAGAGACACAGGAAACGGGGACAGCAGTTGTACTCTCCTGACTGGCTATAAATATAAGAAGCCATAAAAGGTCAATAGTTGGCGTCTGGAGCAGAAATGTTCCACAAGGGAGAGATGCTCATTTCACCATCTCATATGCTGCTCTGCTGTTCTGTCAGTGTCAGAGAGGAGCAATTGACTCTCAACCCACACTGATGAGGAAATGCCAGCCTCTGTGTCTTTAATGCACGCACGAGTGTACTAACCTGTATGGTGGAGGAGACGTTGGAGAGAGACAGGCCTTCCAGGTCGGACAGCAGGCTCGAAGAGAGGAACACAGACTTTGGTGCGCCGCTGGGTGCAGGAGTATCTGAAACTAAAACAGAAAGCAGAATCTGAAAACACTCACACTAAGCTTATTAAAGCCACAATAAGCAGTGGTAGGCATTACTTTGTTTTTTTAGATCTAGTCTCTATGATTGCCCAAAACTAAACCTTTAAAATTATAAATACATTTAAGGCTGTATTAACTGATATTTGCTGACCAAAAGAGTTTCATGATGGCACCGGGCGGGCAGCAGTCAACGTTCAATTATTCGATTAACATTTTTACATTAGTTGTTAGGCAAGACCAGTCTTGTTGGAAGAGGAGTCAACTTATAAACAGAGTTGTCATAAATTCACAACCAATCTGGTAATTACAGTTGGACTCACAGTCGTCTAGATCCAGTAGAGAAACTTCTTTCTTGGCCTTCACTTCCACCTGGAAAACAAACAGCACCATGAAGATGAGCAAACAAAGAAGGAGAGGATGTAAATAAAACAGTACTGGGCAGAAAAATGGCAACTCGAAAACAAAAGTACCGAAACTGTGCATTGTGTTTTTCAGTGGGTGAAATGTTTCAATTCCGCTGACAACGTCTCATAAGGTGTGACACACACACACGTCCCACAACAGATACTCTGCATTTATATGGAACATGTCTGGAGTTTTTCAATGGCTATTCACGCTCAGTGTCGTGTCACAGCCTATGCACGCCAGCTCCCACATCCAAGTCGGGCTTGTCAGGTGTTGACTTGTGGGAATTACAACACGAGTATTTTTATCACTCTTTCTCCACAGCCTCCTAACCAACCAGGGCCCCATTCATATCAAATAAGGAGCCATAAAATTTCACTCTGCATAACCCAGGCTGAGAAGATGGGAAGAAAAAAAAAAACAGAGTACAGAGGAGACGGTGAGGAATGAGAATCAAAACAAACAATAAAGGCATCTTATCAGATCTCCTCTGATTGACGCTAGATGGTGGTAATACAGACGGAAACCTTGTTAGTAAATGGAGGCCGGAAAGAGCAAGAGAGAGAGGCGTATATGAGGAGGGGGAGATAGAGATGCATAATTCATAGGCCATGCCCAAATGACAAACTGTATGAAATGAGAATTTCATAGTGCAGAGAAGAAAAGGGAAAGAGAGAAATAATGTGATCAACATAACAGGTGAGAAATAGAACGTGAGAGCAAAAGAAATGGCACCAGTGAAAGAATAAAGGAAGGAGGATGCAAGTAAAATGATATCCCACAGTCTAGGTTGTGATTTCAAAAGCTCTCACTCCATACTGTATGTACCTGCATTTTTTAAATCTTAAATTAAATCTTCGCTGCTTACTGAAACACTTAGGTGCTTCTGCTTTTAATCCACATTTTGAGAAAATATTTAAGTTGTTAATATTTTAATTGCAGCGTTAGTTTCTCCACGCTGTTGGGGGCAGTCGAATTACACCAGCCATTCAGTAACGCAATCAACCCCACAACATGCAAAACTTGTATTTTCATAAAAGGATACACTACTGAGATGTTATGCAAAAATATTAGTTAAGAAGCTAACCTTGGGTTTGGACTTGACTTGGTTCTTTTTCATCTTCTGTACCATCGGAGAATCTGAATCAGAGTCGTCCTCGGAGTCCGTCTCTGAACCGGAGGAGCTTTCAGCTGAAGAGCTGCTTGCCTGGGCCACGGGTCCGTTACCATTTTCATCTGAGTCACTAAAACACAGGAAACAGCACAAAACAGCCTCAGACATGGAAGCGAACACTGCAAAGCAAGCAGCAGGATACATGCACAAAACAAGAGCACTACATTTGTTTACATCAAATGTGTACAGCTTCCATGTAAAAATATTACAGGCACCACCAGGCAAAGAGAACTTGATAATTTTTTTCTTTACCATAGTGAAAGCTTAATCTTGGCCGGTCAGAACAACAGAGATCAATCTGTTTTTGTTTGTGAAGTTAATTCAATGTTGCAGTCACTCAAAAAGATTTTTTCCATCTTTCTCCTCTCTCTTTCACTTGCTCTGTCCCTCTTCAATTTGTCCTGATAATGAGTGTTTACTCCGCCTGCCTGGGATTTTCAGCCATTAAATTAATGGGGGAATTGTGACGGTAACTGGCTTTTTAACTTGGGCGATGATGAAAAGCCAGTATTAATTTGGCCTACAGATTTCATTTGCTGCGAACAGGAAAAAGTGATATAAATCACTGTGGGCCTGATTAGGCCCTGCCTGAAATGACTGGGCCATAATGAGGGCATTATGCTGTGTTTGTTGTGGAAGCACTGGGGTGAGTTGCTCTAATTACTGTGTGTATGTGTGTGTGTGCGTGTGCATGTTTGCGTGTGTTTGAGCACTGGGGGTGAGTTGCTCTAATTAAACTCTCTAATGGAGAGAACAGGGTCAGTCGGCGGCCTCTCACACAGCAGAATCAGGTACATTCTGTGTGAGTTTGTGTGTCCGTGAGCAAATGAAGTAGAGTGCATAAGAAAAATTTGCCAGTGCGTAAGAGAGTGTGCGTGAGCATATTCAGTAGTAATGACTCAAATCTCATTCACTGGTAACACCAGGCTGCTAAATGGCCAATCAAAAGTCATTATCCATTAGCCATGTAAATGTGGGTTACGCTACTGAAGGAAAATTCTCCTTGATTAGCTTGTTAATGGAACTCACACTAACGATATTCCAGCAGCTCTGCCAGCCTCAGTGTGTGTGTGTGTGTGTGTGTGTGTGTGTGTGTGTGTGTGTGTGTGTGTGTGTGTGTGTGTGTGACACACAGGGACAGAGGAAAGACGAGCGTGTACCAGCATAAACAGTTCACTGCAGAAGGTGTGTAAGGCACACGATCTATTACTTTTTATTAGAGTTGTAAAGATAGCCTCCTGTATTATTTTAAATTTACATGTACTCTTTCATAATTATTTCTATACTCAACGAAAACTCAATTAGGGCTTAAGATGTTGTCATTTTCCCTCTTTAAAACATTCACTACAAACTCTCCACACCATCCAACAAAGCTTTCTTCATCAGGGAAGAAGGGGGGGGGGGTGTCATAAACATTTCTGATGATCTTGGAGGAGTTTTTTAAGGTAGAACAAGTGACTAATCAAAACTCTGTCCACGTTGTGGACCATGTCATACTTTTGCTGGGATTTAAACTGTGCGTTCAGGGAAGAACATCAAACTGAGCAGAAGGTATCGTGCCAGCAGGTGGGTTGTCGCATAGATTATAAAAGTTCTGAACAGATGGAGGTTGATCTTATTGATGCAGCAACACACATTTGTTGTTGACTAAGCCTGTGGTGCTTCTCACAAACGCACACCTGTCTAATTATCCCAGCGAGAGAAAAAAAAAAGGAAACAGGTGACATCTGTACACAACAAATTCACAGGGCTGAAAAATGATGCTTTCAGAGTCTGACAGACTGGAGGTTTCACTGTACCTGTCAGCAACAGTTGGCTTGTTTTTCTTCTGCTGCAACTTCTTGGTCTTTTTCTTCTTCTTCGGTTCTGCTTCAGATTCGCTGGAGCTCTCTTCTGAACCACTTGAATCACTAGAGGTCTTCTCTGACTCTTCACTGCTTTCCTCCTCACTCTCACTGCCTGACTCTGTACACAGATTCATTTAACATTAAACATACAGTAGATGAATTGAAGTTATTTTAATTCTAATTTCATAAAATCAAACCCCGTTATTGACAGCATTTGTTCCACATCTTCAGTGATAATGCAATGGATTTACATTCTGAAGACATTCACAGGACATAATGCAGCATGTAAGTCAATTTTATTATTTGGCTGCACACCTCCAACTCCTCAGGAAGGTAATTAACACCTGTGTTCTCTGCTGATGTGTGGAAACCTACTTACACCATGTGCAGCACAATTTCAGACTGTGGTTACTCCTGGCATGATTGAAAAAGGCCACTTCTGGTCCGGCTTGTTGATTAGTGAAAGTTAAGTTTGTCTGGCTGCACCGCAAACAGATAAACCAGTTGAACCTCTGTTGTACATCTGATGAAGCAGGCACTCAGCAAGCGTTGCTTTTGTATTTAACTGTAGTTTCTGTCACCACCGCTAAGTGCAGGTGTCACCAAATCCTCCTGGACTGAAATCTGAAGGATTTTAACTCTAAACAGGACAAAACCATCAAACACATGTACAAACCTTCACTACTGCTGCTGCTGCTGTTACTGCTGCTGCTGCTGTCTTCACTGCCACTGTCGGATCCTTCCTCTTCTTTCTCATCTTCATCATCCGAATAGAACTTTTTGGACTGTTTGGCTTTCCCAACTGATGGTGCCCACTCTTTCACCTAAAACAAATAGAGCATTGAGGTAAATTATATTGCAGTACTAAGGAGAGCAGTACTTTGTTGGACAATATGTCCCAAGAACAATTTAGATAAAAAATATTGTTGACATTTTAAGAAACTGTTATGCCAATAATGGTGAATATCTATAACATGAAGCAACACACATTGTAAAGTGTTCAATGTGTGCTTGTGTGCTGTAGATACAATGGAAATGAACCCACCTCTCTCATTGAAATTAAAAAGATGGGCTTAAATCAGTCAATTAACCAGAACCATACAGTAATTAATTCATTCAGCTTTGTTCTGTTAAATCTTCATTATACTTAGAACTAGGAATAAAGTTTGTTGACACAACTGCTTGTGTTGTGATTCAATTTAGTTTTATCAGAACCCCCATTAGCTGCTCAAAGTAACAACAATAAAGTTTGAGCTTATGAGAGGAAAAACACAGGATCAATATCACTCACTGAAAAACACTTTAATTTTTTTAATTTCTGTTCTTTAACTTTTAACACAACAAAGTTATTGTCTGGGAGCTGAATAGAATAGAGGCGTGCATGTTAATTTCTCCAACACAAACTGATCCCACAAAACAAAGCATTAATACAAGTAACTTTGTGAAGGAAAAACAAAAACATGTCACTCAGTGAAAGTTTCACTTATCCAACAGCTGACAAATGTCTGTTCAAAACTGAATTGAATAGTTGCCCAGTAGTGGACAACATTTCCCTGTGTGTGCAAAGACTTTGGAGATGTTGTGTTGATTAAAAAATTAAATATATTGTAATCACTCAGTTATGTTAATCTTTGTAATGTAAACATCTAAAATAAAAGCATCATAACGAGAGACTCCCTATAGGAACAATGTCATTAGTTATTAGAAAGTTATTTAGGTTAGGGTT
>JAUYWH010000004.1:2588874-2616925 GCA_034779795.1 Ctenopoma multispine
TATATATAAAATATATGTGTGTGTGTATATAATATTATAAGTCAACTACAGGCGTGAATATAGCTGAGATCACAAACCTCTGCTGTCACAACATGCATCTGCATTTTCTGTATGGCATCACACCGTAATGTCAGTTTTAATTAAAACAGTGCAGTATTTTTAATGTTTACAGAGTGACACATTACTCGTTATGTCTCTGACAAAGATCGTGGAAGTGAAGACTAATTAATGACTTTAAATTAGGCATGTATGAAATGTAAATCCTTACTGGCTCAATGACCTCCACGTTCCTCACACATGGGTCTGGAGCAACAGCCGGCCAGTCCGAGAGCTCCTGGTATCCAGTAGCTTTAATGTTGAGGCTGTGAGAGAGTGTCCCCAGTTGGTAACGGTCTCGATCTGAAAAGCAGAGGAGAACTACGTGAAACAAAATGCATTAAGAAGATCAGAGAGGGAGAAATATCAAAGTGATGGAAAACAAAATAATGATGGAGTTAATGGTTAATGTCACTGTATACGTTCAAAGACCCCAAATTAACGTCAAAGGATGCTCTACCATCACACATGTACATTTACTGTTAGCTTTCTGTTGTCTGAGAACACATACAGACTCAGTGGAAGATCATCAGAGTCTGTGTCTTAGGAGGCATGCTCTAAAAACTGTGCTTTGCTAACAAAAAAAAAAGAGAAGAAAAAGACTTACTTGTGAATATTAAGAATGACAGGGGCTGTTAACGCTTTCCATAAACATCTAGTAGGTGCAAACTGCTACTGAATTTTAATGTTGTAGGAGGCAGTTTTGTCCCTTTTTCTCAAGGAGGGAGTGAGAGAGAAGAGACAGCTAAATGAGGGAGATTTTCCCCCCTCTCAGTGTCTGAAAAAGGTTAGCATTAGCTCGATAATTTACCCATCTCATTAGTCCAAGGTAAAAGGATCTGACCTAACCGCCCTTCAGAGAGACAGACACACTAGAATAATAAAACTACTACCTGCTTCTACTTTGCATATTACTGGAAATAGAGCCACAATATGTGAAATAAAGGTCCAGTTATTATGTATTCAGAAAGTCACTGATGGATTATCAGACACAGGAGAGGAACGCTCTTTAATCTTTAATAAATCTTTAGACAATTTAATAGGTTTTAAAATATGGATAAGAGTTTGGTTTTTAGAGTTTTACCTTTGAAGGCAGACTCAAGGACTGGGGCTGGTTTAGGAGCCAGTAAAATACGTCTGGCATACTTGTTGAGGGCCCCACTCTTCTCACTGGGAACTATCAACTGTCTTATGAAACGCGTCCGATCTCTGATATCGTAGTTCTGGTCGTATTTGCCCAGGTTCAGGATGTACTGGGTCAGCAGCTTGGTCTGGAGGCAGAGAGAAGTAGGTAGGCAGGATGTTGAATTTTTATTTCTGCTTGGGTTTAGATTTAAAAAATGGTTATTTGTCCACCCCTCTCACCTTCTCCCAACACACTAGAATGAGCAAAAGGTTTAACGATGTGCTGATTTGAGAAGGCTACGTCTGGGCTCATAAACCCAGCTCAGAGGCCAAAATCACCCCATCTAACTGAATGGGCCTGTAGACACCGAGCAGCATTAGGAGATGCACCATTACGTTAAAGCCGTCTTTGTTCACAGCTCTATATTCAAACTGGGCACTTAGCTTCAAATTGGAGAAGAGTTCTATTACAGCAACACAAAGCTTGTGAAATATAAAAACTTTAAAGAATGATTAATGGCCTTATAAATAACTGGAGCTTGATTTAGAATACATTCTAGCATTAATCCAGCACCAGATTTTCCCCATGATCAAAGAAACACAACAAAGGTGTCTTGGTCTTATGCCGTTACCTGTTTAGAGTTGGTCAGATAGAGTTTGGCTGCTAGGTTGACTGTCTGCAGCTTGACAATGTCCTCCTCTGCAGTGAAACTCTTCGCCATCTTACGGAGAACATCAGGCGCAATCTTTGGCACCCTCTCGCAGTACTCGCCCATCAGCCACAGGATGCTGGCTCGAGCCATCGGAACCTGGGTGACAAAACAAAAGGGTGCTGTTGCATTATTATTCATCTTTTCAAATACAAATGGATCGACGGTGAAAATGAATACAACGATGAACCGTACGGTGATGTTGTCAAAGATCTTGGCCATGTGTTTGATGATTTCACTGTGCTGAGTGGGCTGAGTCTGCAGCAGCTTCTTAATCACCACCACACTCTCAGCCACCACAGTCTCTGCAAGGACAAACCAAGAAATTCTCACAACACAAACGCAAAAGTGGACAGTCACTATACACAAAATGTTTGTCAAGAAGCAAGAGCGGGTATTGGCACTCAAACGAAGGCATTTTACCGTCTCTGTTGGAAAGCAACAGCACCAGACCATTAAGACAGGTGTCTGTCACCTCAGAGATGTTGGTGGCACATCTTCCAATGGCCTGAATTGTGGCCGCCGCAAACGCCTTGTCCTGACTCTTCACGTAAGTCTGAGAAGAGATAAGACCAATGACGTGAAGATAAATGGAACAATCAAGAAGTAGAAACTAACTCTTGCCTGGTGATGTGAACTACCGGCACTAGGAAACAAAACCCAGACCTGAAATTCCCTCAGGATGGTGGAGATGTTGGCTTCATTGGCCAGGTTGGTCAGAATCTCCAACTGCAAAAATCATCATTTTTAATTTTTAACAAATTGGTTGCATTATGGGCTCAAATATAGGAAAATTAAGATTTTGATCTTGTCCCTATTGCCTCCATATTGTGGTACAATATGAACATAATGTAAAAACAGGTAGTTACCTTCAACGTTTTGATATGCGTTGCATCTGTAGATCTGACATAGAAACTCTTCATGAACGGCTCAAACATGCCCTATTTGGAAATAATTTATCTCATTAGGCAACGTGCTGCAACGTCTACACAAAGCACCATCATTGTTCTACGTTCCACAAGCAGTCTCACCTTCCTCTGAATGGACATTGTGGCGATGTTCTGAAGCACAATGAACTGCACCTCTCTGTGCAAAGGAGAGAGACAATGACATTAACAACACAAAGACGCAGTGAGCGCCATGTGAAAAGTAGATGTGAATCTGCAGTACATTTTTGCATTACCTGTGGCTTCTTAGTAGTCGAACCAGTGACTTGGTGACAACGCAGACTTCATGTTTAGGAGCCAGATGCCAGTAGAGCTGAGCAACAGACATCACCACCTAGAAGCACACAGAAAACACAAGACGGCTTCAAATATCCTACTGCATCTTCTATAAAAACCTTTTTCTGAATTAGTTTTATGTCTGCAAAATTTTCTTGCTTTTTATTCTTTATTTGTTTTAATTTTAAAACACTTTACTGTACCATCTATCGTTTATGTTTCTTTGCCTTGGTTTTATGCTTTATAACATTTCAAAAAGCAATTTCAAACTTTTAAGTGCTTTATCATTATTATTACACCACCTACAGTATATTGTCTTCTAAAATAAAATACCCTCCTTCACATGCATTTCTTAGTGCTTCACAAAGGCACTCATGACATGACTCTATAAAGGTAATTTTATAGTGGTGCTTTTAATAGCAGGACCATGTGTGTCCATCATTGCACAGGCAGAATGAAAGGGTTCAGGTGTCTATGAAGATGAAGGATGCTACTGTGTTGTCACAAGTAAAACACAGCGTGTCACATTTTAATCAACACTTTCATTTAGGAGCATTTTTACTCTCGCTGTTGTACAGCGGCAGAGACCTTGAGGCTTCTGGGTGATGGAGATCTGCGCTCATAATATTTTCTTTCTTTTTTTTTTTTTCCTATCTTGGCGATGCAATATAGTAGTTGTGCATGTGTGTATAGGTGTATACATTTTATTGGTGAAAATGTATCATGGCATGCATTATTGCTATCAAAAGAATTTGAGAGTGCATACTCTCTTAAAGAGCTGCAGCAGCATTAGCTGTACAATAAAGGTTGTAGCTGGAATTTCCTAAATTCCTCATGAACCTTGATCAATTAGCTTAAATGTTCATCTCTCAATAACAAATGTCCAACAGCTTCATTTCAGATGTGTGTTCATTTTACTATAAATGGTTTGAAGATAGCTGTATAAGTCTGTGTGCAAGTGGCCGGCTAACTCACAGCAGTGTTCCTGCTCTGCAGTAGAGGTTTAGTGTTCCTGAGTAGCAGTCTGTGATCTGGATCCATGATGTAAGGCTTAGACTCCATCTGGCTTTTTTTCTCCTCAGAGTCAGAATCATAAAAGGCCTTCTCATTGTTCTCATCAAACAAAGCATCCTGAAACACACACAACAAAGATTCAATATCTATCATTTCATAACTGTAAGCTAAAACTGTCCAAATTTTATTTTCTGCCTTGTTGTTGCATGAGCGTGAATTGCTCCCATGTCTTGACTACCTGCTTTCTACCAAAACGTTTACAAAATAAAAATTTTTTAAAAAGGCTTTAAACTGGTCAATTGCCACATTATGGACCTGATGAGTGTCTCACCTCCTGCCAGGGGCTGATAAACTGTGTCCTGGCATATCGCGTCAGCATGGAGATGATAACCACCTGCCCCCACTCTTCTACATCCACCAGCAGGTTACACAGCTTTCTGTAGTTCTTGTGGATCAGGTCGATGCGATCTGGACACACCTCATCAAATGCCATTACCACACTGCCGGCCACCAGCTACAGAAAACAGTAAAGGAAAGAAGAACAGGGTGAAAGCAACTCATGAGAAAAGGTGCAACCTTTTTTTATTTTTCTCCAGACTGAACATACAACAGTTCAACAATTCAATGAAAGCTGTGTTTGACAAACTTAACAAATAATGCCTGATTCAGGGGTTATATTTTATTCTGGGGCTCCATTGATGCAAAGTTTTATAATTTTCAAAGTATTAAAGTGCAAATACAATACAAAAAGGCAAAAAAGATATTAGTTTATCTTCAGAGCCAAGACATGTTTGTGAGACATACTGACCTCTGCATGAACACTGAAGCTAGTGCCACAAGCAAAGTGCAAGCAGCTAACATGACAGATAAGGACAGGATGATGTACTTAGTGGGATGGCTAAGCTAAGTGGATTTCCACAACACTTCATGTCAACCAGTGCAGCATTTTAAAAAGCTCCAGACTGAATCCTGGGAGTTTCACTGGCAGCCAGCATGCAAGCACTCGGTCACCTCAACCTTTGTGCCTCTAACTATGTGTAACACGGGTACAAAAAACAGCATAAAACTCAAAATCATAAAATGACCCCTTTAAACAGGATGTAATTTACAGATTGTAGAGAAAAAAAAAAACGGGTTAACACACATGACCCTAGTTATAATAAGGGCTATTACGGCACTTAAAAATGTAATGCCATTATTAGCTAGCTGATAATTAGAAGGAAAATGTTTGCACTTTAATCTTTGCCGACTTATTTTACACAGTATTGTGAAAGAAATCCATCAATAAGGGCATTTGTCATCTTGTCCCCATAAATTATATTTTTTCTCAGTTGCAAACCTCATTTTATGTTCAATTTACGGACAAGGAGGAAGCAGCGGCTGAGAGAGCCAATAATCAACTATATTATATTGGTAGGAGGAAAAAACCCATTTGGCTGTTGCATGCCCCACACACCACCATACACCCACCCACCCACCCACACACCCACACCCACACACACACACACACACACACACAATTCCCTGCTGGCTTGCTGACTGACTGAGAGACTGAG
This sequence comes from Ctenopoma multispine, assembly GCA_034779795.1. Classification (NCBI taxonomy): domain Eukaryota; kingdom Metazoa; phylum Chordata; class Actinopteri; order Anabantiformes; family Anabantidae; genus Ctenopoma; species Ctenopoma multispine. The sequence goes on from JAUYWH010000004.1 coordinate 2,594,599, forward strand.
TGAGTGACATGGAGGTGTATTAATATGCAAACACCATTATCACAGGCAGGTGAGGGTGAAGAAGAGAAAGGGAGCAGAATCTGGTCCTCCCAATTAAAGCCTTCAGGCCCCTGGTGGCCCTATGGGAACCCAGTGCATTTACCCATCAACACTGTCATGAGCCTGCATTGATTGTGTGTGAACATGTGTGAATGAAATGTGCGTGTGTGTGCTGACAAATCTGGATCTCATGTCTGAGTGATGATTTGACTTTCTCATATTGACTTTGCCAATGAAGGACGATCCAACAACTACATCTTAAGATATCAAACTTTCAAATGAAGTGAACCGATGAGTTCACACCAATTCAATGTACACTCGAGCAGTGACATTTGCAGAGCTAGACGGGGAACTACAGTATGAAGCCAGTTTAACTCAACGCCAACAGTCTGCGTGTCATGCATGTTATGAGATGTACAGATAAAACCGATAAAATAACAAAACCTTAACATTATGACCTTTATGAAGGGGAGGGTTTGTCACAGAACTGTTATATTAAATTGCATTTATTCTAGCTAGGTGTGTCTATTGAACTAGCCTCAGAGGGACTGACAACAAAGACATCAAAATGGGTACAGTAATAAGAATTTAAAAATCTATTTGTAATGTTTGTTTTCACAACTTCTTATCTGAATTGAACTCAGAAATTATGTACACTGTCGTCTCTGCATACTGCATAGTTATATGATATTTACAGTGTGTCACAATGAGTACAAACATTACACTACTCTACATCTGAATCTAAATAGTGTTCTTCATCTAAATCATGTTTTAAGGAAGAAATGTTATGTATCTGTGGAAAATGAACTACTCACAGTTTCTATAAATATGTGGATTAATCTGCTGAACACAGAGAAACCAACTCAGTAGCATCAGCTTTAGAGTGCTGGAGCAAAATCCCTGGAATGCAACAGAGCATAATGTGTAGACCCTTCAACTGGAAGTGAAATGTTATATTCATCATGTAAGATTAATTTATGAAGAAACTCTACCTCATTTCTAGAAGTGAGTTAGGGAACCAAAAACAATTCTCGTTGTGACACTTGGTATTGTGCACACCAGCTTACTGGGACATCTAAATGGAGCAGAGCCATCAGAATACAGTATATTATTAGTTAAACCAGTGATTTTTCTGTTGTGACAAATCAAAATGCTGTGAAAAAAAGGTCTATTGGTACATAGACATTCATGTGTCTAGGTTTTAAGACATCTGTCTTAGAGATTACTGCTACCACCCAACACAGAAGAGGTGAAGAGAGCTTTGTTTGTGCTCAGAATATTGATAAATTACATAAAAAAAACAGCAGGAGCTTCTTTTTCTAGAAACACTGTCCCTGTTCCTCTGGATAACATACTAAACATTGTGCAAAGTGCTTTTAAAGGAACACTGGAAAGTACTTTCCAATGAAAACTATTTGCAGCGACATTTATTTGCAAAACAATAATGAGAAGCATTATTCTGATCAACAGTATAAATAAAAAGCGTAAACTAATATACAGGCTTGTACCTTGTTAGCGTAGCACCACAGAAGCGTGAAGCACAGCAGGGTTTCTCAGTTAACGTCTCTGCCAACATATTCTACTGTAGACAAACCTACTCAGAGCAGTTAATTAGCATATATACATTCAGTGGGTATCTGTGTGTATTTTTGTGTGGCAGCATCATTCTGTTCTCTCTACGCCTCTCCTGTCTCCAAGGCTATTACAAGCAGTGCTATTTCTGATCATGTGGATCCTGCTCCAAGGCTTTGTGCATTCTCTACCAACTTCCCCCATTAGACACAGCTCCAAGGTAAACTACATGCACCATCAACAAAACTGACACCCCAATCTATGGAGTTCATACACTTCCTCCCCCTCCTTCTCCACCTCGACCATATTATCTACCCTGCGTGACAAGCCGGTAATGGAAAAATCACACTAAGCAAATGGTTCTTCTAATAACAATAAATTTCCTATAAAATTATGAAGGGCCCAAACCGTTTCCTTGCATCTATTTTGCTATGAATTCTAATTAGGGTGCCAGAGAGGCAGAAAGTGCTGGGTCATCACGCCAGAGACAACGTGTGCCTTTTTGATTGATGGCCCGGTGTGGGGTCGGCCTACCCTCCCTGCACTTGCTCTTCCTCTGCTCTCTTCCCTCTCCCTCCTCTTACTCTTAAATTAATGGGCGTCTCACCTAGCCCCTAATCATAGGGCCCCCCGCACCCTGCTCCTCCTTTCTGTTCTCATTTCAATTTTGCAGAAGGTGCAGGGGAGAGCATGGGAGGGATCGATCATTTATCTTGTAATGGCTGGATAATAGATCCATCACAGTAAACCAGCTGCACAAACTCTATGTTGTCTCTGTCATCAGGCCTTCCCTTTTTCTCTTTAAACCATCCTGCCTATAAGCAGCTCTCCGTGTGTCACAGCCATTTAACCAAGCAGGCACATCTGTAAAGGTAAATGTCAGGAGGCTTGGACAATGCCACAGCCTGGAACAATAACCAAATGTTTCCTTCTTTAACAGGCAGCATAGTGACATCAGCTAAATTAATTCACTGATCTGTAGTTAAATTGTTCGATTAGCTACATTTCTAGAAAGATAGCTGTGTTATGGAAAGATAAAGTAAGGTGGAATTAGAGTTTTTTTGCAGCACAAAATATACGGGCATAATTAATATTGTTGATATTGTGTTTGTGGCTGATCCAGGATCCAGTTTCAGTGGAACTGACCAGTGAAATGATTAGCTTCACCTGTGCTTTTCCTGCTATGACAGGCCAAATATCTGCCATGAAGAAGGGATACAAATACAATACAATACCACCAACTGACCAGAAAAATATGCCTTCTTTCACCACGGGACAGGTGGCGTACATAGCATTATTAGTGGCCATGTTCCATTTGTTTTTGCCAATAAGCCAAGCCAGTGAGCGAGCATGAACAATACCTGGACCATGAAACAAAAAAAGTGTATCTGTATAATGCAGTACTGATTGCATCATAATTAGTGTAATTAATTACTGCTGGGGTTATCAAATTATGATTGGCAAAATATACGTGCGGTGAAAAACATGTTAATTCATGAGTGTGAATGTGTTATTATGTACAGTATGTGATAATGTGACAGATGGGTGACCTGTGTAGGGTAAGTCATGTCCCTTCACAGAACAAGCACTACACAAAATAAACACTATGCTACCAGTATCACCATTTTTCCCCTCTCTGCTTGGTAAATACATGCATCTTTCAGGCTTTTCTTTAAAAAAACTCAGCCAAACTCAGCACCTGCATAGCTACAGAAGGGTTACGCATTATGACTAAACAAACATTTGTGTATAAAATATGTCGAGTGGCCCTTTACGTTAAGCATCGTGTGTTCCCACCAGGAGACTCTGACAGCAGCAAACCAACCTCACATAGTATCACTCCCAGCATATAAAAATACAATGCCCATTATTATGGTGTTGTGCTAGCAGCACAAAAATGCATCACTTGACAGCTATTAAGTATCCACAATGTTTGGGTTTTTACCATACATCACCAACTGATAGTGCTTGTGTGTCTGTGTGATGATAGTGCCCTCTCTCTGTCCCCATCCTCACAAAGTGGGCTCCGACGGGGAGAAGTCATCTGTCTTCGTTAGCGTCTGGGGCTAAATATGCTATGCATCTGGCACTGGGCTTTCCATCCCCCCTTGGCCTAAGCTGCTTTGTTTAGTTTGTATAAAAATAGGTTTACGCTGTGAATACATAATTACAACAAACTGTGCATGACTTGCACGTATAAATACAACACAATGAATTCTGTAGCCAACGTTTACATATGTGAAATTGGCATGTAAACACCCTTAGTTTTCACTGTGACCTCCTCAAAGGAACGAGCTGCCTCCTGATTTCTAATGGGTTTCCTGCATTGTGTCTGTGACGGTCCTAAACACAGAATTTGAGAATCTAACTCATTTACAGTCCATTTTGTGAAAAAAAGAGAAGAAGTTGGCCTTTGAGAAAATTAGGCTGACACTAGCATCAGTGCAAAAATTCCTTCCAAATAGACACTTAACAAGGAGCATCTGAAGATGTGTGGGTTTAAGTGGGTGTTAACAAACCATAGCATTGCTGAATGAGCTGTGGGATGAGAGCTAAAAAAAAAAAAAAAAAAAAAAAAAAAAAAAAAAAAAAAGGAGAATCGCTTGACTGGGGCGCCCTCCAGTGGTCTCCACTGTCCAACGTGACACAGCTCAGTTTGTACTTACTGTGCTTTTGTCTTTCAATAGTTTCTCTATCACTTCAATCAGCTGCTCCTTCTGGTCTGGATCCAGGCTGAAGACAAAAGAGAGAGAGAGAGAGAGAGAGAGAGAGAGAGAGAGAGAGAGAGCTTTGAAATAAATTGTCAATTAAGGAATGCCAATTATTCACATAACAAGAAAACTTGATGGACTTACAAATTAAATCATGTCCCCTCTGTGTGCTTAGAATACAGAGACACCCATGTGCTTACAGCAGATTAGAGGAAATATCTATGATCTTTATTTAGTTTTTTCATTCCCTGTATTAAATAATAAAGATGCTGCAACATCAGTGACAAACACAGTGTTACACATCTAATTTGATACCTGACAAACGGAAAAGGTGCCTTTCACATTTTTTCTACATTAATACATAGAAAACTAATGGTCAACAAAATACTAAAATAATGAAAATCAATAAAGATTAGTAGCAGCCCTACATCTGACACTACTCTTTCATTGCATTTCAAGAATTTTAAGTGCACCATACAGAGCGTGAAGTCAGACACTCAAATAAAACAGTGCACAGTAAGTAAAGTACGTTTTATAGTAAACGGGGAATGATCTCAGACACACCCATTGTCTTGAAAAAAAAAATCATATGACATCAACCATAAAAAGAAATATGCAACTAATCTGTTCAGGCTCAGATTTACTGCTTTGCTCATTGTTTAAGAAGTCGCTCATTCAATCTCTGATTCACGCCTGTTTTAGGAAAACTTGGTTGACTAAGTGAGAGAACCACAAGGCAAACCCTTAATGCCAACATTAGCATTATCAGTAGTTACTGCGCTATCTGCGTAGTTATGAAGTGTTAAAAAGAACCAGTCAAGCCAACAAATGAAGCCTAAAGCTACTCGCTTTACCCAGTGATGTATTACAGCCCCAAGGAACTGTACCTGTAGAGCTTCTGGATAGCATGAGCAGCAGTCTTCCTGACATACGGAGACAGGTCGGCTGCAGCCTCCTTGATGGCTAACATCATAATGGGAACAATTATGGGAACACGGATGCTGGACAAAACCCTCAGCGCACTAGCTCGAATGAACTGGTTTGGATCCTACCACAAAGAGATGAAACCATGTGTGAAAGACTGAATCAGAAGCATTTAACAGAACATAAGACATATACTGTAGAAAAAAAAAGAAAATATAAGAAAAGAGTGAAATGTGCTCAAGATTTGTACAGCTTCTTAGTCACTCAGCAGCACACTATGACATTTAAGCAGATTTAACATAAAGTCAGGTTTCACACCTTTTTACTAGACAGGGACAAGAAGTAGAAATGTTACCTTGAGGGCCCGCTGGAAGGTGCTGATGGAGAGCAGAGCCAAGTCCTGCTGCTCCTCTGCATACCTCACCAGGTAGACGTATACCAGCTTCTTAAGCTGCAAAGGACAATTAAATCAAACAGTGATAAATTGAACCAGCTGTAAAGGGGAATTAATGCAGCACATGAGGAAAACAATCTAGCAAACCAGCTGTGTGCTCAAATTTAAGCAGGTAAATGCGAGAGGACAATGTGGTTATTTTACAGCCAAATAAAGACCGGAGTTATGAAACAAACATTCATCTTCTTTTAGCTCAGTTTTTCTGTAGGAAATTTGAGTTTATTATTCAAATGGGTGGAAAAAAAGCTGGAATATAAGGTTTTCCTGTCTTCATAGATCCAATCTATTGTTGTCTGAGGCAGACGAACAAGGTTATGCATTTTTGTTCCTTCAGAAATTGCCACTGGAATTATTTGCCCTCACCTCGCAACTTGTCTTGTTTTTTAGCTTTCAGACGTCTTTTGTCACAGGAAAGCCTGAGATAATATTTATCCTGCTTTCTGACATGTTCAAGTCAAGGTCAAAGGTTGTTCCTCTGCTGATTCACATAAGCTATTCAGAAAGTGAGGAGGGTAAACGGAGCTCTTTCTGCCTGCAAGACTGTGGATTTATAGAAGGAGCAGGACAAAAAACTGGTTATGATAAATGATGATTTACTTGAGGAAGTATTTATAATTTAATTTAAAAAAGCAAATCAAGGTCGAGGTCAGAGGTAAGGTTGCATTTTAGGTACAATATCCAAGAGCTTTGTCCAGTAATCAGCTCCACGCTTTTAATGCAGTGAGTATTGACCTGCAGCAGTGCGCCACAGTTCTCAATCATCAATCTGGTCATTACTGTTGGAATTAATAGCATTACTCACTATAAAAGGAGACACAACCCATCTGCCCTCAAGGATCTGGTTTCTATGGCCACAAAGTACTCAGCTGATTTCATTTTGAACAGTTAAGCAGACGATTAAGGACTCAACAAGTGAAACTTCGTCAGCATCAAATGAGATTTTTGTGCTTCTCTACTTATTACTTCAAAATAGACTCAAAAATATTCACTAGAGTGACAAAACACACGCACACTCACATATGATGTGTGTTAAAATAAAGTACAGCTATAATTAACGAAAATAAAGAGTACTGATATTAAATCACGCGACTGTCAATCTGCGTGCTATTGTGATGTTTTCTAATTAGTGGGGATCAATGGCAGCTCACAGAGACGAGAAAAAGGGGATGAAGGTGGGAACAAGTGAAAAGGCCATTTTTAGTGAGATATACTGTAGAGAAAAAGCTCAGAAAATACAGAGAAACACAGACCAAGACCTCACACTACCTTAGCAGCTGGTGTGTGTGAGGTGGGAGAGGAGAGACGTGACTGTGGGATCTTTTCTGCCAATTACATCCACCCACCTGCTCCCCTACCCTGCCATGAGTTGCTTCGGCTGCATGCCTTGCACACAGCGTTCGGCTCCAGGCCCCCCGCACACATGCTGCCCCTCATGCTACCTGATTATTCTGCTGCTGCTAATCAATATTCACAGGCTCTGGGCATGGGAACCCCTCTTGAGCTGCTGCATAGAGTTTTCACTAGAACAGTCTGCGCTCGAGTCGGTCATGGCTCACACATTACATGGTTTAGCAGAATTTCACAATATGTTTATGCTGCTGTAACATCACCTCATTATTTTCAATAATAAAACTAGTTGTGCTATTTGGTGAAAAGGGAACATTTTAAGTTTAAAAGTTTAAAAAAGGACTTTTCATGTGACATTTTTCTCTCATTAAAGAAAACTGTCCTTTAATCAAATGTTTTGGGAGACAGACAGGTTGAGACTGTGGTAGTTACATTACATGCAGAAAAATCTCCTCCACATTTTCGTTTTCGAAACGCTTAAATAGATGAGTTTTAAATGACTGCGTTTCTTTGTTTGGCATCACCTGTGGAATACTGAAAGCATATACATGCAGCAGATGAATAATCAGATTTCTCCTGCACGGTTCACAGATTTTAACTGTGTAGTGACAGAGGGTAGAGGGCAGCGAGAGAGCAAGAAAGACAGCAACACAGCATAGCTTCTTCCCCCAGTGCAAACTGTACGACTGTGATCTGTCCTTTCATTGAGCCTCACTCTGCAACTATCTCTCTGCAGCCTTTGTCATGCACAGGATTAGAAATCTGTGATCTCTCAAAGAAATCTACCAAGGCAAATCAGGGCTCTCTCATATCCACCCCCTTCACAGAAACCAAGTTCTATGTTTATAAAGCAGTTCGGAAATAAGCTTACTCGAGAAACATTAAAAGGGCAATCACTGGTGGCTGTGCAGCGACAGCTGTAACACAAATAAGCCAAAACCTAAATTAACCAAAAGAGGTTATTTCATCTGATCAAAGTTAGGCATCTCTAGAGGTCAAAATTACAACAAGAATTACTAGCAAATAACACGACTCACGACTAAAAAGCAGAGGCAGATCTTCCATTTTAATATAATGATGGATACCAGTTAGCATGAAAATACAAAATTTACTTTTAAAATCCTCCACAAATAATTCACTAACCACCTCAAAACGGAATCAAAATGTGCTACATGCAGTATGATAATAAAAGTGATCCTTTCCTAACATGACCTTTTATCATATCAGAACAAACTGACCACAGCCTTGACTTTAGAAAAAACTGCAGATTTGAAGCTGAACAGTTGCATTAATGCACTAAATTAAAGGAAAAGATTTCAAATGAAGCCAACCCACATGAACCCATTATTGTTCTGTTAGGGAAGTTTCCTCTGTTATGTCACGCAAATAAACCACATGCTGTATTACACAAGAATACCATGAATCACACCAGCCCAAATGATGTTATCCCGTGATTTCTAAAAACTGTGATATCATACCTCGATGTTTTTACTCGCAACGTTCTTCACAACAGCAGGAAACAGCTCAGACGCATTTTTCCCTTTGGCAATCAGCTGAAAAAAAACAAAACAACAATTTTATCAACCCGTCCAATCACTAATATTAATCTCATTAGCAAAGATAGTGCACATAATGTTCACAGTGCTTTCAAAATAAAGGTTTTATGATTTGTGCAGTGAATTCCAATAATGCACTCACCCCAACGATTCTTTTCATGGCCTCCAGTTTGGGGGACTCCTTGTTGCTCTCCAACATCTCTTTAAGGTCTTCATTCCTGAGTAAAGAAAATGATTATGGTCAACACCAGCTGAGGTGACTTGACTTATCAGATTCAAAAAGTAAAGCTTGACCAAAGATGCTGTGAAAGCTTCATGTCTACCACATCTGGTCATCTTTAGATTAGAGGGTAAACAAGCAAAAGTCTCTCTGGCTCCTATAGTCAGCTCCCAAACAAAAAAGCAAAAATTGTTCCAACACAAAAACAATGTTTGCTAAAATTGCTCCGCTCTCACATGATGTAACAATCCTCATTCCTTAGATACTGCTGATGCTAACACACAGCATTATTGTCAAACTACACAGAAGGTTGGTTGTTCCACACAGTGGCTAAACAATGACAGACATAATGACCAGATAGAAAACAGAACATGGGATAGATGTAAAGTGAGCGAGTGTTGGCATGCTAACATGCTAAACTGAGGCCCGCAAGCTAGTTAACATAGATGTTAGTAGAGCTGCTGACATGGCTGCAGATGTTTAGTCTAGTTATCATCGAGCTTGTGTTACTATCTTATTGTTACTATCTTTTTAACCTTGCACAGACATACTGCCCCCTTTAGACTATCAGCTGTTGGACAAACAGACCAGTTTCACATCTATGGTTAAGTAAACATGCTCTATATATCCTATATTGTCCAAACAGTGTTTCTCAAATCACACACACACCACCTGGGAATAAACATATTTAAATCTTAAATTTTATAATAATCCAGCTTTCATTTAACAAAAAAAGAGAAATTATACTAAATCTGATCATGAAGTATCAACTAATCCACTGTTAAGACACTAAAACATTGCAAACCTGGAGATCAAGCTGATAAACACTATGAGAAAACAATAACCTAACCTGAGAGATGTGTCAAACTGAAAAACACAGTTTACAGTATTTCTCCATTACAACATTGTGAGTGATGTTACTACAGTACCCAGCCTCGTGTGGCTCCTTGGGGCTACTGTCGGTGTGTGTGAGGGCCTGTTCTTCCTGACTCAGCTCGGTCTTCAGAGTGAGCTGTAAGCTCTCAGCAGACACCAGCGCTGCTCTCATAGCTCCCACTGCCTCCGAGCGCAAGGAGAAACATCCATCCATACCGGCTGTCTACCACAGCAAGCGCAGAAACACTTTTCACAACCAATGCTCCTTCTGTGTGTGTCAGCGCTCAAAATGTCCACAACTGACTGGTTTTCCAGTAACACAACTGAAACAGGGTAATTAGATTCCTTCAGGCTGTGTGCCCTGTTCCCTTGGCTTTATTTACAGTCGTCTTCTCGTCTTGTTCACAACCGTCAAAGCTGTGCCTGTCATTCACTACTCCCTTCCTCTTCTCTTGGGCAAAAAAAAGTCACAAATTGCCCCGTCAGCTCACTAATGGCAAGTCATCCTTGAGCTTGAGAGTAGTGCCTGCTCACTTGGGTAAGACTGCTGTAGTACATATTGCTTCTGAAACTACCCGTCCATCAGGTGTGGTCAACTCTTGGTGACTTATTACTCCTTTCTTCTTACCCATTTAGAATTTACTCTGGAAACTATCTCACTTTGTGACTGTGTGTCTGGGTGTGACTGGTCACTTCCCTCTAGGGGAAAAAGGAGGGCCTTATCTACACTGGTGGGTAAACACTGGGCTACTTTTCATCACCTCCACTGCACAATAATCCATTTCAGCTTTAACCCACCAGGAGCAGACACACTGCCAAGTTTGGCAGGCCTATATCAAAGATAACAGTAACAAGCTGAATGTCAGGAAACATCTTTTAAAATGTTTTTAAAGTGGTACAGACTAGACTTTATTTGGGAATAAATGACCGATCTGAAAGCCAGACTGACCAATGACTCATTTTCTCAAGCTGATAAACATATCATGCAATCGACATCTTGCCGTGTCTGAAATGTGCCAATTGTGCATTTTGGTTAAAAGCAGGCCTCACACAGTGGGGTTATTCTTAGTAAGTTTCCCCCTGTAGAAGATCTTTAGGTTAATGGGTAACGCTGAAGATGTGAATCTCAAACCTTGAATCACGTCATTATAATTTTCAGAGATTTGTGTGTGTGTGAACAGAACGGCACTATATTTGTAATGACATCAAAATACATTCTGCTGCTGCTGACTATACATGAACAGTATGAACAATACAGTATAAAGGTCATTTGGGCTGCAGAGATTAGCGTCTCCATGTGCCTTTGAGCCCGATGAGCCAGCAGTTTATCTCAATTTCATTGTAGTGCAGTATTTTATAACAGACTCACAATACAGCCAGAGGCAGAGGATGCATTTCAACATATGAAAAACAAGATCTCTATTCAGTGTTTTTTTTGTATGTTCTACTGCTAAGAAAACAAACATTTTTAGTACTTTTTTTAGTAAAATACTTCACCCATCTTGGTGTACTGATTGAATTTTATCACTGGAATTAATCCTACATCACTGCCCATAAAAAGTAGAATCACTAGAAACAAGAGGGAGTGGTGTTATAAAATGCAGAATTTGATTTGAACATTACGAAGGATTACGAATATATGTTGAATTTAAAGTTGTGATTGACTGGGTTTGTTTGATAAATGAACACTAACCCTAATCTGAAATGATAGAATTTAAAATTCTATGTGTTTAACATGACAAAATCTAAATTTTGTCATGTTAAACATACGCCACATACGCCCGATACTACTTCTTAGTAATCCTGAAATGACCAGTACAAACCTTTCCTGTGTCTGAGACACTGAAAACTGCATAATCCAAGTTAAATCTATCAAGAAACGTTGTTTTACGTTCTTTTTGCTACCCGGTAGAGATAAGTTGTCAGAGTCTGTCAGCTAGTAGAATATGAACAAACAGGTAAACCCAACCTCCAATCAAAGCGAAAAATCAAATTCATTAATGCAGCTAAAACAAAAGTGGTCACACAGCAAATCCATGCAACCAAACCACTCAAGCACAGTGAAATATATCTTTAGTCACAGATAATAAATTAGTCACATATCTCACAAGGGTCTGGCATAGAGCTCTCAGTCAGTAAGAGGAGTCTACAGAACATGTGCCCTTCACATGTGATAAACATTAAAAAACATCCAGCTTGATTTAATTTTAGCAGAGCAGGTTTTCAATACGTCCTCAACTGCTGAAACAAGCTAAAGCAACCTTTAACAAATATGCAACACACATACATGTTTTGGACAGTGATATGGGACAAAGAATTGTACACCCACAGATTAGGATGCACACGTTGAGCATTGTGAACTGTGTCAGGCATACATGTGCAAACAGAAGCATCACTCATGTCTTTGTATTTTCTTTCTGGTTTTACAGCTTGGCCCTGGAGGTAGGCAAACACATGACCCAGTCTTTCCTAACTGGTCACGTGAGACAGCTTAGATGTTCCCTTTAGCACTCGAAGCTAAACTGGGGTAAGTAAATCATTAAAAGGACAAAACTCTTAATTTCATGGCAGAAAAGTCAAAAGAGAAGCACCAGTGTAACCCAACACAACGGTTGGCCTGATTTCATAGACTTGTGCAGCAGTATTTCATGCAGGAACAACATCAACCTTAAGGTCTGCATCTGTGGAGCTAGCGTGGTGTGTGTAGCATCTCACCCACCCCGACAGCAATAACCCAGCGGCATCATCACTGACTTTACAAGAAATTACAAAATGCAAAGGATAGTGACTCTGATGATTGGCTGCCCTCTAGTGTCAGGTTTATAGATAAAACTCAAAAAACATGACCACAACATGCTGACAACACAGTTTCAGTTTTACAAGGCTGAAATGTCAATTGAAGATGGTTATAATGAAGGTACATGTAAGGTGCAGCAACGTGCGATGCAGTGTTTATTATGTGGTTTCCTACAGCACCGAGATTGTCTTTTCAGAAAGAAAGTGTATATGAAAAGGTACAAAAGGTTTTAGATCTTGACATATTCTAGTAGCTAAAATCTTGAATGTGTAAATGTAAGTACAGATTATTCTTTACCCCTCTCCACCCAGACGTTATAACAGTTAGGCTGAGCTGAGTAGATAAACCAGAAGTTTCATATATGCAGACAATTTCTTTGACTTTGCCGTTTTGCTACGTAAACCCTCTAGGTTCAAATGAACGCATGTTTGCTTTCAAAATTGAATCACCAAATCACATAGCCATCAGCATTTTTTATACACAAACAGAGTCTTGCATGTCTCTTTAAAAAGGAATTTATTTATACACAAAAAGCACTGAGGAATCTGAATCCATCGTTACAAATTAATTTAATGAAGAATCCACCATCTGCCTCCTAATATGCAAACACAGAAGAAGTCGCGTGCAGAACATCCAAATCACAGCAGTGGTCTGTGCACTTTAACTGTTACACAGGGTTAAATGACTTCTCTGTGTTTTACAGTATATTTACATTTTATGCTGAAGATTCAACAAGGCAAAGAAATGTGTTTAACAGGTAGTCACACGTTGTGCCTGACCTGAGAGCACAAACTGAAGGTGAGGCAAACATATCTTGTTCCCACATCTCTGCTTACAGAGTAAAAACTAGATAATGTTGTGTAGTTTGCTTATTATTCTGTTAAGCATTTGACTACAGTATCATGAGGCATATAGCTGACAGTACAATCTGTAGTTTAAAAGGTCTGTTATTGTGCTTGTATGATATGCAAATTGGCTCATTCCAGACTTCTTTACTACATAAATCATAATGACAACAGCTTTTTTCAGTATTTTTGAAATTTAAATTTTATTGCCAATGTTATTACTTAAATTATGTAGTTTTTATTGAAATGACTTGTAAACGTAAGATCCTCACTCATACAATCATTGTGCTGAGTTGCCCTTCACAGCAGCATCTGCTCAACACCACTGTTTTCTGATTAATACTGTAAACTTGGAGCTAATGCAGTCTAAGGTCTGAAGTGTCATTCTATGAAAATTACTACTGTACACTTCAATTTTTTAAATCATTCCAATTTTGATCATCTATATATCAGAATATATAATAAGGTTTGTTGAGACATTTAATGGAAAACTAACTTTTAAACTACTTGTACAGTTTGTTAGTGCAAAAGAAAACTCACTTTTCACACCCAGTTGATTTGCACCACTGAAGTACAGGATTAATTATGGATTCTCTATCTTCTGTTTCTTGTCTTAAAAAACAGCTCCCATATCAAAATCATCTTTTAAAACATCTGGGGGGGAGGGGGTTTATTGTGCTCAATTGCTGTAAAATTTTACTTTACCTAATTGGTTTATAATTAATTTACTGTGTGCCTCAAGTGATCAAGCCTACTACCTGGGCCAGGTAGTTTCAATCCATTGTCGGAGAAGTGTAATGTCTGCAACCAACAATAATTTTCTTCAAACGCATTTAAAATGCATAAAGTGTTGGGTTTACTGTCACAGAAAAGTTAGATATTAGCAGCTTTGTTTAAAAAAAAATACTTCACCAGTAAATCAATTATCACAAGTGTTGTCAATCTAAAAAATGTGTTGGTTTCTTGGCACCTGAGGGAAATAATAAAAGTGCCCTGTAGTTATAGTGGGGTCAAACAGGGGCCCAGGGGCCGCAGGAGTAAATCCAGCTCTATCTTAGACTTTTGAATATTTAGTTTACATCAAGACACTCTTATATAGTTGCTAATATAAGTACGGTTGTGTCAATAATGATGGTGCCATAGTTAGCAGTGATTCGCCGTCACTGCTAAGCTGGTCGGAGCTGCGGGGGTCTCGCTGACCCCTTGTTAAGTCACCTACGCCGGGAGTTAGCTGCATAACGTCCACCACAACCGTCTAACTTTAGCTCAGATTAACCCCACTGACACATGCTAAGCTAACTTACTTTTTAAAGTCAGCGCTGAAAAGTCCGAAGGCTGCTCCGGCGTTGGAGGAGGTCGGGGTGCTCTCCTGCCCAGCTTCCACCGCAGCCTCCGCTCCTCCTTGGTCATTGTACAATGCGCTCGTCGACATGCTGAACTTTTTTTTTTAGTGATTTAACTTGTTCTGCTCCTCTTCCGAGCTATAAACTGTTCGTAAACATATGAATAAATCACTGTTGACGCGGCGTTTCAAACTTCCTGCTAAACAAAACTTCTCCCGAGCTTTCACCAAATCGTTTTACACGCAGTCGCGGAAGTGTGAGCTGGACAAGTTGGCGTCACATGACAGCGCTTTAGCGGAAACGGAACATAGACTTACATAAACTAGAAAAGACTGTTTTGCTGTTGTCCGCGCCAACAGCTTGTCTAGAATGTCTACGTCTATGGTCGAAACGCCCTGTGCCGCTGTGTTGCCGTGGAAACGACGTTTCATCCCCTGAAGGAACGTATGACTGCGTATACATCAAACGTAATTACGTCATAAGTACTAACATTGATGCTGGTGATATACTTTTACTTTTTTCACTCTGTGATGCTTTGTGCTTGTATCTTACTATTCACAACATACTTACATACTAATGTATATAAAGTAATTAAAATTAGTTATACCTAAAATGACTCTTGAATAACGATTACTTTTAGTAACCCTAAAAATTAAACATTTTGTCCTTTTATTTAAGTGCAGCAAAATGCAACAGCTACCAAAAAACATTTATGTTGTTTTGTATTATAAAGGTAGATATTATGCAGGATTTAAAAGTAAAGTTTTCTCATTTCATTTGTGCAGAATTGTGGAAGGGGTAGAGCTTTATTGCACCAGAATTCTCAAAAAAATGTTAGGTGTTATTCCACTATGACTTTGAAGTTCTTTCTGTGTTTGTGCACGTTATCTATGTTATTTTGCATAGACAGAATGGCTGTGAGAGTTGTTGTGGCTGAGTGGTTAAGGCGACTAGAAATCCATTGGGGTCTCCCCGCGCAGGTTCGAATCCTGCCGACAACGTAGGTTTGTACAGCTAACTAGTGCAGCCATAATAGCCTCAAGCTAAACACCCTTAAGACAGCAGGTCTAATAATAGACTTGGAGAGCTCCCCCACTAGGCATCAATTGTGTCACATTTGTGGAGTCATGTAAGTTTCTTCGCACAACCATCTTAATGGTGCATTAAGGGCTTTCTTCCTGAAACAGCTGAATATGCTCAAACAAGCCACTGGTAATATTGATCATTTGAAATGAGAATGGCTGCAAACGTCCTCCCATTGATCAGTTGCACTCCCACCTAAGCCAAGCAGCTTGCAAGCAAGATCATCTCTGACCCACCAGGTCACTCAGTCTTTGAACTGCTCCCTTAAGGAAAAAGACTGAGAGCAATAAAAACCTCCACCAGCCGAAACAGAAACAGATTCTTTACAAAAATAGTTTCTCTCCCAAACAACAGAACTGTTCAGTTGACCCAAACCAAACCTCACACTGGTCACTGCAGTCCAGATCCACCGTCATATCATCAACAGTTACCCCACTTACTTACTCACATGTTAAATTCCCCGCTTTAATCTCTGCATTGTCACTTTAAAATACTATTATATGTTTACATTAATACCTGCTAATTTGCACATTTTGTAGTAGGTCTTACATCATATACATCACTTCTTTCATGATGTAAATAGTATCAATTTTCTTTTATTATTTCTTTTTACCAATGTCCCAATTTCCTTTTTTTGTGCGTTCAATATTATTTGCTCTGTTTTATACTTTTATTAATATCTTATATGTTGTATTTGGGAAATAACACAGATACGTGTACTTTGTTAGCTTGCATACACGACCAAAGGTGTATAAAGTTCACAAACTGTGACTACAGAAGTAAAAGTGCAAGTACCTGCCCAGCAAAATGCTTCACTACATGTAAAAGTACCCGTTATTTTTTATGATGCTTTTGGTGACATAAATGAAGAAATCTAGTTCAGACTACCTCAAAACTGCACTTAAGTACAGTACTTGAGTAAAAAAACAAAAGTTCGGTTCTGGGGTTGATACACAGGAAGTGACGTTCCTTTACTTCCGCCCGGCGTCCCGTTGAGTGTCATTAGATCCGTTGTTGGTGATCAATCCTCCTCCCTCCATAGTATCTCTGGACACGCAGTCAACATTTGACTTCACCTCCGACCGTGTCATCATCTCCAGAGCGAGTCTTTTTCTTCAAGTATTGAGCTCTGACCTGGGTCACACTTAGCAGCTTTCAGACACATTTAAACGAAAAAACTCTAGTCACCCTCTGAGGAGAATGTCAGATTTCGACAGCAACCCGTTCGCGGACCCGGACTTCAGCAACCCATTTCAGGTAACGTTAGCTAGCTAGCTGAGGTACTCACGTTAGCATTAGCAGCTGCATTATTTAACATTAATAACATGTAACCAACTGAGTCTCCCGTTGGGTTTTGTGTAATAAGCTGCTGTGATAAAGGCGCTTACTGGTTAAAAACGTCAATCAAGTTGCTGGCAGGCTGTAGTTAGAATGTCACTGAAGTTAATACTGGTTCACTTTGCCTAACTCGAATGACAATAAAGGCAATAGGCAGTGCTGTTGTGTTAGCTACGTTAGCTCCAAGTCTTGTATTATCTTCCTGATGACACAGCAGGAGTTACCTCTGATTATTCAGCAAGTCTGGTGTGTTTGTATTTAAACCCTGTTGATATCTTTTGAGTATTAACCAGTGGTGAAAGTAAACATTTACTCAAATATCACACTCATAACTATACAAATATAAGTTACTTCAACTTTATACTTCTCCACTACATTTCTGATGAGTATTGTACTTTTAACTCCAGCGTATTCATTCAAATTTGTCCTCCAGGTTAGTTTAACTTCACACCTGGTCTGAATATCCATCCCCAGAAAAATCAAGACCACTTCACCCATCCACCAGGAAGGCAACACTTAATGACCCACCTTATGGGGGTAGAAATTTAAAATCCTTAATATCCTACCAGCTTTACTCAGACTGAAGTGCGGATGAATAATAAAATGTTTTGGCCTAACAAGACAGAAGTCCATTTGCTCTGACCCAACTTAGGAATATGTCTATGAGTTGTTAGCAGGTCCATCAGAGACGTATGTACAATATATCACAACATTATTTAATGTTGTAATTTTTTTTGATGCAGGGCTTTCACGAGTATTGGAGTATTTTTGCATTGTTGTATTAATACTTTTACTTCAGTAAAAGCTCAGAATACTGTACATACTCCTCTATGGTATTAACTATCCCTCTGGTTAACTCCCTCCTGTTACAGACATATAAACAGAACGTGTACTTTGGTGTTAAGTAGATAAACTGCTGTTCACATGTTGTTGCTGTTTTCACGCATGTTTAATTTTTCTGCCGTAGAACTTGGACCTTTACAATTTACTTTGTATACCAAACTAGACACGGTAAAATCTGAGGGAGTTAAACCTGACCTTCAACAGGATAGTAACACTTTTATGTACAACTTCTCAGAAACAGGGAAGTATGTGGTGGCAGAACATGATTGTGGTTGTACACCTGTTCAGTGTCATGCCTTCATTACGCTGTTGGCTTCACTTATGCCTCCAGCCAACAGTGTTGTTTTAAGGATCTTGTCACGATGAAACTGTTTGATCATGCGCCTTTCAACCCTACAGTGCCAGTAATGGTGAACCAGTCTTTGTCAGTGTTTGTCATCTTTCATCAGTACATTTCCCGTTATAATATATGACCAAAATGAATCCGGTGACCAGTATAAAATATTCATCACCTATATATTGTGGCATAGATATTCTCACAGATTTTCCTCACTTTCTCCTCAGAGACTTTATGGGATGCTCGGTTTGGCTCAGTTTGACCACACAGATGCACAAAACCTGAATCATTCACGAGTCCCATTAACATGCTGACATGACTAGTGAACCCCTGCTGTTTCTTTGTCGTTTGTTGGCTCACATTTTTTGTTTGCCTGAGGAGAAACTGGAGTTTTGCTCCATCCTCTGAGCTATCGTCAATACTTTATGTAATCATATGGCACTATCATGGCGACATGTGGTGCTAGGAATCCTGCTGGCACATTTCCTGCTAAATTTCATCACTCGATCTGATTCTGATTTGGCCTATTTCTCTGGATGTGGGCTAATGACACACACGAGGCTCCCAAGTCCTGTGTCAGTTAATAAAAAAAGCTCTAATAAGAAGCATAGAAATCACATTTGATCATCTCTGCACTTAACACACTAAAGAATGAGTGTTGTATAAACCACAAAGATTTTTGATCTGTTGTTACACGTTGCAGCTTCACCCTTTAACACAGTAAAGCAGGCAAAGTGTTCATCTTGGATAATGCATCATGAACTAGTGAAACTCGTGCTCCTGCTTATTCATAAAAATGCCTGTTTCATTTACGTGAACCATGGTGAACAACTGTAGATTAAAACAGAAAAGTCTACGCTTGGCGAATATCCTGTTCTTGTACTTGTTTGGCTGTGCACTAGGGCAACATTAAAATTTAAACACAACATATCCTGAAATATTTATGACCCTGGTCTGGTGACAAGTTGCAGCCAGAGTGTATCAAGCTGAAAAGATTCTCCTAGAAATTCAAGAGTCAGGGACACAGCGAGAACACTGTACTGAGGCTGGATGAGGACGGCACTTCAGGAATAAACAGATTGGATGTTAATCTTTCTACTGCAGTTTGAATGAAACTAGTGCCTGACAGCTGATGGTAAGCCAATTACAAAAAGAAACGTAAGCAAATCTATGCTAACTGACGCTTGCAGGAATTGGAGTCTTACATGCAGATAGAGGAAGACGAAACTAAACTCTTCGCTCTTCAAGTTTGACCTGTTACACAGTACTTTAATAAATAATAGTTTTACTTTATTGACACAGGAAGTCCTCACTCATATCCTTTAATTTAGTGGAAGTAACAAAGCCATAAAACTATTTTAGCACAACTTAGTTTAGGTTATATTTCTTATTCCTCTATTATTGCAGTAATGTAAGATACATTTCAATGTCAAGATGTAGCATTTTTTTTTAAAACAGTATGCTATTAGTAGTAGTTTTTCTAGATTTGTCCCACTGGCCTTTAGTACAGTGGACATATAAAGCAACAGAAAATATATATGGTTCAGTAAAGTACAAGTAAATATGTTCTCTTGCGATGCTTATTAATTAATGTACTTATCTACATTCCACAGCTCGTTTTATGGATACTTGAACTTCCTCATATTCAGTTTGTGTGTGTTGCAGCTGTCGCTCACTAGTGTTTGCGAACAAGGATGTTTAAATACGTTTGTTCTGCAAACCAGGAGTGTGGTTGAAAGCAGTGGAAAGTGGGGAGCGTCTCCTTTTTATATTTCTGTCTGTAGCAGTCACTAGTGTTCACTCCCCCACATTCTGAAGCTTGTGGATATTTATAGATGTCTTCCCATGAAAATTATTGGAATCATCCGGTCTTTACCAGTATTGAATTATAGGCCTGTTGCATTTTGAACAAAAAGGGCTGTTTAGCTTTGATCAGGCAGAATAATTGAGGGTTTTTACAGCCACATAGGCCATTTTGTCTTTTACCATACAGATTTTCACTTTTGTCCTTGGTTAAAAATATAAGATAAATCAAGATTTGTATTCTCAGGCCTCATTTATTCAGCCTTTCGATTGCAGTTTAGCTTTTCCACAGTGTTCTCATGTGAGATATGTTCATTCGGTTTTTGCAGGATCCATCAGTGACACAAGTAGGAAATACTGCTCCTCCAGGGTTGGAAGAGTACAATCCCTTCTCAGATGCCAAACCAGTAAGTACTTTCACATTTTTTCCAGTGACATGTCTGTAGCATTGTAGTCTGAGAAGCTAATAGTTCAACTTAAGCATGTTTCTTTAATGTCTGATGACCTATAATGGTCACACATTTAAAGGTTTATTTAAAACTTATATAAACTTATTTAAAAGTTTATTCTTTCAGGAAGAAGCAGCAGCTCCCACCATCAACACACAACCCGCCATTATGAAGCCGACAGAGGAGCCTCCAGCCTACTCACAGCCTCAGTCGCAGGTACGGTATGACTGATCACATCTGGACTCGTACTGTGGGAAAAATAAACAGCTAGTTCTTGTAGCTTTATCCTCTGTGGTCAACTAAGAAATATCAGGCTTAACACTTTGACATTGTCGCCGTACGGAAATAATTGTGTAGGCGTATGTAACCTAGCAAATAACAACATCACTAATGATTCAGTATCACCAGCAAAGATTCTGGCCGTATATTGGAGGTAGACAATGTATTAACATGACGACTGGTGTCATGCCGAGTTTGTGGACAGAAAAGCAGCTCCGCAGGAGGCTGTTTCTATCTGTGACTGGGCTTTGTAGTCGAGGGTTGGAGAAATATCCAGGCAAACACAGGAAGTAACTTGTGATTGTGTGAGATTCTTGAGCTGAAAACAACAGTCAAGCAAACTGACATCACACATATATGCACGAACACCACTGTACTTTTACCAGTGTGTTGACATGTTTTCCTTGTGTGTGTGTGTGTGTGTGTGTAGGAGCAGACGCGAGCAGCTGCCGAGCTGTTGAGGCGACAGGAGGAGTTGGAAAGGAAGGCTGCAGAGTTGGACCGCAGAGAGAGAGAAATGCAGTCGCTGAGTGCTTCAGGAGGTCAGACACAGATATGCTTCTGCGGATCAGTTGTGTCAAAACTAAAAGCAAAATGTATCATAAACTAGAAGAAGGGAGGGAAAGCTGCTAGTGTGACTCTGTCAAAGCATTTTTAAGTTAAACTCCTGTTCAGTCCCCAAAATGTGGAACTAATCCTTTAAGTTTCCATAGCTTCTCTACAAATGATGTGCATACGATTACCTTCTTGCAGGTTGTTATTAAACCACATTAAGCACAAAACTCAACGGTGATGTTCTGAAAAGCAACAAGCAAAACGTGAACCCCACGTTTCTCTAAAGGCGTCATCGAACTCACAAGCTGTTCCTGTCTCAGGCAGGAAAAACAACTGGCCGCCCCTTCCAGAGAAGCTACCCTTGAGCCCCTGTTTCTACCACGACATTACTGTGGACATTCCTGTAGAGTTTCAGAAGACAGTGAAGATCATGTACTACCTCTGGATGTGTGAGTTATATTTCTGCTGCCTTTTAATATGACATTATTACAATATTATAACTTCTCTCGTCCCCTGATTTGTCTTCTAGTGCTCTCAAAACACGGATGATTTTCAGGCAGCAAGACAAGATATGCTAATGTGAGGATGTTAGCATTTAGCTCCAAACACTGCTCTGCCTACAGTTACTGTGTGTCTTAGCAAATGAAACTACAGTTTTTTCCCTGTAAAGCCTTTACAGCTGAGTCCTAGTGATGCGATTCGGGGTGTGAATGGCATCCAGCACATGACAGAGGCACATGGTGCAGTCATGTGAACTGATGAAGTGACTTGGTCAGATGATCGCTTAAAGGTTTCGTTCAGTCTCTTCAGAGAACATTGGATAATTTAACGACAGCAACATCCTTTCTTTAGTTTATTTGCATCAGAATCTGATACTTTTTTTAATGGTGGGGGAAGTAGGGGCGCGACTGTCTTCCTCTCTGGGGGGGGGGGGGGGGGGGGGGGGGGGGGGGGGG
>JAUYWH010000004.1:2617025-2648654 GCA_034779795.1 Ctenopoma multispine
CCCCCCCCCCCCCCCCCCACTCAGTTCTGGCAAGTAAACCAGCACGCTGCTGTCATATTTCACACGATGATGTAAGGTTCCCCCTGTTTTACAGACCATGTAGACCCTGTCTAGGAGCCTGAGGACAGATTTTGATGATGAATAATTAAAACGTGTGTGTTCAGCTCTCGGTCCTGCACAGTGTTACGTGTTGAAACACTAGGCGCCAGTGTTTCCTTTATTTCCATCCTGAGCTTGACATTGGACACGGCTAACAGCACAAACATTCTCCAGGCAACCTCTGTCCCACAAGCTCCAGCAAGATATATACTGTAGTTGTTTGTTTTCCTCTGTCTGCCGCTTGCTTTCAGTTCACTCCGGGACACTGCTTGCTAACATGATCGGCTGCCTGGCCTGGTTCTGTGTGGATCCTGGACGTGGGGTGGACTTTGGCTTGTCCATCCTCTGGTTCGTGCTCTTCACTCCCTGCTCTTTTGTCTGTTGGTACAGACCACTTTATGGAGCATTCAGGTAAACAATGCACACAGTATTTGCAGATTAAAAAAAACATCCCTGCTGGATTAAACACCCCTAATCCAGTAGGGGCAGAAAATAAGATAATGGTATTTTATAATTCCCTCCTTTTATCTTTTAATATCCTGTGTTTTTCTCTTTCTGCAGGATTGACAGCTCCTTCAGATTTTTCGTTTTCTTCTTCGTGTACATCTGTCAGTTCGGTGTCTACGTCCTCCAGTGTATTGGCATCACTGGATGGGGTGCCAGGTGAGAAATTAGGGAAAAAAGCAACACTGAAAACGATCGTTTTTGGCTGTATTGTGTGCTGTATTGCTGAATGTTTTTTCAGCTGTGGATTAATACATGACTTTCCTGTGTTTAGCGGGTGGATTTCAGCCTTGACTGCCCTGAATGGCAGCATCCCAGTGGGCATTATAATGATCCTCATTGCTGCTCTCTTTACCTCACTGGCTGCCATGTCCCTCTTCATGTTCAAAAAGGTACAAGAAATCCATAAGAACTCAAGTAGTGTCTTTAGCAGCCTTTTCAGCCTTAATTCATCTGTTTTTACCCCCATCTACCCTTTGGTTTTATCAGATCCACGCATTGTACCGTACCACCGGTGCCAGCTTCGAGAAGGCCCAGCAGGAGTTTGCCACAGGCGTCATGTCAAATAAGACGGTGCAGACGGCCGCAGCGAACGCTGCCTCCAGGGCTGCACAGTCATCCTTCAAAGAGCAGATCTGATTGGGCCCAGGCGCTCGCTCATCTCTCCATCCAACCCTCCTCCTCCTCCTCCTCCTCCTCTGCTCACAAGTGCAACACCCAGCTTCCACTTGAGCCAAGTGTCCTGTTTGAACACATGGGAAGTCCACCAGCCTCCTGACAATATCAGCGTGGTTTATATGAGGACTCTACAGTTGGCCGTCCAGTCGGCTGTGATCTGCATGTTCAGGTTGAGAGAGAAAACC
Source organism: Ctenopoma multispine (assembly GCA_034779795.1). Lineage (NCBI taxonomy): Eukaryota > Metazoa > Chordata > Actinopteri > Anabantiformes > Anabantidae > Ctenopoma > Ctenopoma multispine. The sequence continues at coordinate 2,618,492 of JAUYWH010000004.1, forward strand.
ACTAAGGGGATCATTTAAACAGGTTCATGGCTCTCTCCTGCCCAGATGTTTCTGCCCTACCCCATCTGCCCCAGCAACATTGTGCACTCTCATTTCTGACTCTGGGATCCCTCACCTACACGCCTCCTACCACTCGACCAGTGTGCTCAGCTTTGTTTTTCTGTGTGTGTGTGTGTGTTTGACCAACTAAATGAATGTTTGCGTGCCTCTTTACATGTTGTGGATGCCTTGAGGCCTGTGAGTCTGTCTGTAGACAGATTCTAATGTAGCTGAACCAAGTTGGACTTTCTAAAGTTACCTGGGCATTTCCCACCATCAGCCATCTCAGACGTTCTGTGTGTCTGAGCTTCTCTTTAGTTTATCAGCACTACTTCCTGTCTTTACAGCTAACCTATTCTTGGACTAATGGAAGTTATCTTGTTCTAGTTGTCAGTTAATGCACACTGCAGCATTCTCAGTTATTTTGCTGCTCCCCGGTGGAGGGCCTTTGTACTGTTGAAGATGAATGCTGTGCATTCCAGTTCACTGCCTTGCCTTCTATTCCTTGCTTTCCTCTGAATTGGATTTGAGAAAATGTCGTCCTAATCCTTAAAGTGATGCTTCACCCAACGTCTTTCAGTGTTTGTCACTTATCAAATATTCACATATTTTGGGTGAAATATCACTTTAAAGTTTGCTCTCAAGTGTTTGTTTTGCTTGAAATCTTTTGCCTATGATGATCTACATATCCATTTCGAAACCACAGCAAGTTGCACTTTAAATGTGGTCATTCGATTCTTTGTCTGCACACTGCAGTCGGTGCAGACGGGAGGAGATTTCGAACAGCGGTCTCATGCCTTCCTGCTCATTAATGTAGATTTTTTGAAGTCGTGCTGTACGTGTGACGAGCACCAGCTGAGTTCAGCATTGTTCTCACATTATGCCTACTGTACCCTCTGTGTCATTTCCTCAAAAAGAAATCAATGAATGACACTGTTCACTGAGATATTCTGTATATACAGCTGCATGTTTATACAGTTGATATTTTCTGAAGAGTAAAGTGTAACTTCTCTCCGATTCGTGCACTGGAGATTTACCTCAGTTTTACTCAGGATGTACTCTTGTCTTGCATGACGAGGTTAGCAATTATATGATTAACTGTACAACATCAGACATTGACTAGCATCTGCTTTTAGATATATGTGCTGCACAACATCATATTGACCTAAAAAGATGACAGAAACGGCCATTAAGGCTGATGTAATGTTCTGGTAATTGCTTGCTTATAACTAATTTGAGAACTGTGGCTTGACCATCACCGGATTCCAGTAAAACTAATCAAATCACGTAGGGTCGTTCTTTCTGCCCCCCTTATTTTATTGTGTGTAGTCATCAGAATTTGTATTTCTTCCCAGCGAAAACATGTTTGAATGTGTCTCGTGTTGGTTCAGTGGAGGCTGCAAAGCGTTTTTTCATTGTTTGAATGTGTCTGACCAACCTGTCTGTTGTGTCTCATGTTTATCTATGTATAATGTAGGAGTGTATATTGGGGGAACTGGGGCCTTTAAATCTTAATCTGTGTGCAGGGCAGAGTCTTTGGGCCTTGGATCTGCAGTGTTTTAATCTGCTGAGGTGTCCTGCAACATGCCTTCTTTTTCTCCTTGCTGGTTTTGCTTTTTTAAATGTTAAATTTTTATTTCACACTAGCTTAATTTGATTCACTACATTTACTGTATGTGCAAAGCAGCATGAGATTACTCCTGAAAGAATCAGACTGAATGGCACCTGTACGTTTTTAGTTGTTTTTGACCTGCATAAAAAACATGATAAATGTTAGAAAAGCGTTAGGCTGCAATGCAATGTGAACCGCGTGATGTACTGTGGGTGGACTGTGGCTTTAAGCTGTGCTTTATAATCAACCTGGTATGTGGTACAAACACTGAGAATGAAATGTAACTTTTCATAAGTAACTAACAATTAAATTTTAATGAACTCATTGAGAAAAATACTAAGGGATGTTTGTATATTTTGTACGATTTACAGATGGTCGGCTGTTTGCTCTGAATTTAAGCGTCATTTTAAGATGCCCTTTGGTTTCACCCTCAGTCGCATGTTGAGTAGCTTGAGTTTTGTATTTATTGTATTAACACTAAATAAAATTCTTCTTCTCATGTATATGGTTCACGGTTTCTGTTGAATTATTTTATACTGCATGTGGTGAAATCATTAAGACAAACCAAAGCTCAGAATATTTCCGCTGACTTGCACCGGCAGAAGAAAACCAGATGAGGTCAGTAGTTATCAAGGATGAGACCTAGAAATGTTCTGCAGGTTTGGTTTTGGTGAAGAATCACTGTGACGATCAGCTGCTGGATCAGTTTCATGTTATGAATAGCATCTGACTGCCCCTGCATCCCTGAACTGCTCAGAAGATGTATTAGAGCTGTTGATTAAAAAGGAATGTAACATAGTTTTTTATTTAAACTCCAAAATGTAAAAACTGCTCAGTCTGTAGACAACTGTTCTGTCCTAGGTAATTAAATTACTGTCTCACTCGTGGTCAAGAATCCACTCTGTGTTTCCTCCTAATTTCCTCCTCATTGTTCTGGTTTTGCAGCCTTTAGCTTTACTGTGAAACGTGTTTCCAGCAGCAACAGACAGAGGTGGTGGGAGAAAAGACGCTGTACATTTCTTACCTGCTCAGCACCATAGTTACCATTGTTAGCAACAAAGGTAGAGCATTTAACAGCTAAAGAGCTCTGTATCTCCAATAACCCTAATGCTAATACTCCCCACTCACCCCAACCGGTCATGGCTGACGGCCACCCACCTCACTCTTGACTCTTCCTTTATTCTCTGTTGTAATTTTGGTGGAATTACAGTGGCATTAATGGGTCTGTTAAAGAAGCGGTGTAAAACAGACACAGTTCAGACAATTTCAAACCAAGTGCTGAGTCCTTCAGTGTCTGCTCAAACAATCCTGTGTGAAATAAAGCAGAGCAACACTCTCACAGAGGAGGAAACTAGTAGCAGACCAAATTGACTGCCAACAGGAAGGGGCACAGAGGAGGAATAACAATCTCTCACAGACTCAAGGGCTTCTCCTCTTTAATGCCTTTCATACTTGTCAGGAGTGTGTGAAAATAGCCACAGCCTTCAGCCTGCTGTTACCTGTCTTTCCAGGATTCCTCTGGTTGTCAGCGGCTTTGCTCACAGTCGTCCCGGTGTCGATTCGAATACCACAAAACATTCGATGTATTTAATTTCTTGTTCCTCTTAGGGTGAATCCCTACAGCTATTTGAGGAAATTAGGCTGGATGAAATGAAGTGTATGATTGTGGTTTGATAAGTGGCCCATACACATGCACAGTCACACCTTTAATTAGTCGCAGATCTATGTATTTTAACTTGAGCAGGACAACTGACAGTCGCATTAAGCTATATGCACGAGCGTGTGTGTGTGCTGCAAACAGAATTCAACACGTATGACTGCAACTGTGGTGTTCGCTCAAATGCTTTTTGGTCAGCGACAAAGTCAAAGACAACCCTCAACCACAAGCTGAAATCCAGTCCACAAATAATTAATTCAAAGTGTATTTGTATAAAAACTGGACACTATCCTAACTTCAAATGTTCCACCAGACACATTACAGAGGAACCACCTTGTACTGTGACTTTCACTGTGAAAGGAAGCAAACTTCTTGTCGTCTCTGACTCGGTCTACAAAAAATTAGAAAATAACAAGTAAGACTAAGAGGGTCTGGCAGTGAAAGGCTGGCCCGAGTTTCTGCTGCACTCTTCAGATTGCACGATTTGTCTTGTGCCTAATCTGGAAGTCATCAAGTGCTGTGTTTAGTTTGAGTGCGCTGGTGGAGGAAGGGAGCCACGGGGTTGTGCCAGAAGCTTCTCTGTAGTCCACATGGAGGGAAGAACATCTGGGGAGGGAGTCGTCACTTTGTGATCCATACATACTGTATAAATACACACAGGTAGTGCACAAGGAGCCGGAGAACAATGGAGCAAGCAGTGTGTCAAGAAAGGAAATATACAGTTCTTTCAGTGAAGCACACTTTGATACCTCTGTACCTGAGTAGGATATCGAATGCAGGATATTTACTTTGAGTATTTCTGAGACAAGATGTATTTAAACCATCAAAAGTAAAAGTAGTCTGTGTTACTAAATTTACCTGCTGGTTTTAACTGCTTCTGCAACAGCATCCGTTTCCTACCTGTCCAACTCTAACATCACTATGATATGAGTAAAAAGATCACGGCTTTAACTAGTCAGACTTTTGTGTTGAGTGACATCCCTGCATTTGAGATTTGAGATCTTTGACAGATCTGCTCACCAAATTCAAACTGTCCTCGCTTCCAGCTAGTGTGGCCATAACATCAACACATGCTGAGTCGTTTTCCAATTGTTATACCTTTGTTTTAAAATGTTCCCTGAAACATTTGCTTTTTGTTAAATATCTTTACTCTTTTACTTCTTAGGCATCAGAAACCGACACGGTGTCGTAATGAGGGCACACAAACCAGAAAGGCAGGGACCACTGGCTTCCTTTAAACACTAAAATGTTCGACTGGATGGAAAATTGAACTTAAATACATGAACTTTGTTAATTTCTATCACTGAATATGAGGCAAACACACACACACAGAGTTCAGTTCTGCATCAGTGGAAAAACTGATGGCCCGCTGGCTGGAAAATGCACCCACCCCCACCTCGAGGGCCAAACCGAGGTCTCAGCACCAAGCTGGCTGCTCCACTTGCTGCATCTCCTCCCTCTCCTCTTCCTCCTCCTCCTCCACCTCTTCTCCTCCACAGTCAGGTCTTCGTTGGATTAAAAACTCAAACCAAGCTTTATTTTTTCCCCCCCTTCTCTTTATTCGTTTGGCAGAAACAAATGAGAACAGATCTATCTATGACTCAACAGACTCCCTGAAACCAGACATTACTAATAACAGCAATACTTCATTTGGGTGTCCTCATCGTTCAGTCCATCTCCTTGTGCACAGATTACAGGATGTCTGCTGAATGAGGACCAGGCAGAGACCCCTTCACGGGTCGTCCTTGAGCTTAAGCTACGATTCAGCTCACTTCATTTTAGGACAAACAAAATGCACCACAGAGCTTCCTTTGCTCGTCTTTGTGCAGTCTGTGTTTCATCGGTATGAATCATTCAAAGAATAGTACATTCTCTAAGCTTTAAAGGACATGACTGTGAGCTAAAGGTAATTTATCTGTGTGAGTAGTTTATTCTGACTGAGTAGTGGTTCCCTTGTTGAGTTATTACTCACACGTGGCAAAGAGTTAACAGATCCAGGTTTTCTGTTTGTGGTCTGGTGACAAAAACACCAGTGTTTGTTTTTTTTTACTCCAAGACAAGAGTGACTTCATCAACCCAGCCTGGATCAAGCTGACCATCATTCAGCGATCATAACTATGTACAAATACATACCGTATAATCACACTTATTTACAGAGCATGTGGTGACAGACAAAGCCTCTCGAGGCATTCCACATGGTGACACATGAATGCAATAAAAGACACAGCACCTCTAGTGGCAGAAGGACACAAAGACACACTTAGATAAAAAAACTTGGCACTTGTAGATTTCTCCCACATAAACACCAAACAGAGGCAAACAGAATCAGTTTTAGTGGTAAACAACGCAGCGGCCTCCGCTTCACGAGCCAGCTTCATGAGAAACGACGCGGGAACAGGTGTCTCGTTTCTTCTTCTCTTTCTCCGCTGCAGGACTGAGGTGTCGGAGCCCTCAGAGGAGGCAAATCAGGCTCTTGCCCTCCTCTATCTCCTCTTGGACCTTGTCACTGGAGGTGGCGATCTCGGCCTGTGCGGAGAAGACAGCGCAGATGAAGGTGAGCACGGTGCCACCCATGGCAGTGTAGAAGGCCCAGCCCATGGAGCAGAGCCCGGCCCGGTAAGGGGACGCGTCAGGGCCACAGTACAGCTGGACCTTGTCTGAACCCCAGCCAGCAGGGTACAACATCAGACCCAGGATCAGAAACAGACCTGCAGGAAGGGAAACAGGGAGAAGGAGAATTAGATGGATACTGTCGTTTGGTCGTAGAATTAGTAGCTTCTTGCAAACCAAAGAAAGATGGAACCAGCTGATTCAAATGTTTGAAAGAATGAGCAACTAGTGTCACCAACCTCATAATAGATCAAATATGTTTCAGGTTCTGAGAAATTCTTTTAACGATGACTGGTACACATTATCGATGTAACCACTGCTATTCTGTGGAACCAAAACATTTCCTGCCAAAGTGGCATCCTGGCATCCGAAGCATCCCGTCAAGACGAAAAAAGAAAAATGTTACACAAGACAGAGATGATTCCCTGGTGGCTGACTGAAACGTGACTGAAGATAATCACAGCAAGACCCCCGGTACGGCAACCACGGAGGCAGGAAGCAGAGACCCAAGCCTGAATCTTGACACATTATCCCGTCAGGTCAGCGAGCAACGCAGAGAGGAGAACAACAGGAAAAGGTAGCTGAGGGGCTTTCCCGCCTGCTGCAGTCGCTGGCCGACCCTCCGGCGTCCTGAATCTTGGTGGAAGGATGGGGTCACTTCCTGTGTGACCGTGACCCACTTTTACTGCTGTGTTGACTTCAACACTTGAGTGTTTCCAATACACGCTGCTGCTCTTATAGACACACACAGATCAATATCTTCTTCGTGGTCATACCGGCTGAAGACACAATCACGTGCATGGATTTACTGACATCTCAGTCGCATCTTAGGCCTCATTTCCCAGCTGTTTATAACAGTTAATTCCTCAAAATATAATCAATAAACGTGACCTGATTTCTGAATAGGGCGGTTGGGTACCCTAAAGGCCCAAGAGGTCAGGGGCCCCTAGGCCAGAGCCTCTGTATGAGGTGACTGCTAATATTTCATGTTTAAAAGTCTCAGAACATACTTAAAAAACTAAAAAGAGACTTTAAATAACTACAAAGACACACAAAGACAACTACAAGCAGACTCAAAACAATCAAAAGAACAACAACAGGGAAACAAAGTGACCACAAAGAGACTCAACAACCTCAGACACTGGAAATATAATTTAACATAACATGTTTTAATATCAACTTTATATTGGATTGTTCTCTCTGCTACCAACCAAATCTCAAGAGGAAACATTTAGAATAATAAAATTACAGATAATAAATAAACCAGAGAGAGAATGAGACTCTTAGCCTTAACGTATTCACTCGACTCGCTCTCCTTCAACAAGCTGCTGCTTGTGTGGAGGTGAAAACTCTTTGTTTCCTCTCATTCTCTCCTAACCTCTGTCTCTCTCTTCCTCTCCCTGCTGCCGCCTTTCTTTCTCCTGCCATTCTCTCGCTCTTAATGCACCGATATCGTATTAAACAAGGAAATGAAAACTAGGTCATAAATTCTTTCCACATGTTGCTGCCTTACTCTGACGTCCAGAGCGGCTCCAGTGATGGATTGAAGGTATGGTTTTAATTCCCAAACCCACCCCCCTTCTAAGACCCCCCGTCCCACATACACACACACTCTTACAAGCTGGACCTTCTAACCTAATATCCCACTGCACTCCACCCTTCTACTCTCCACTATTCCCTCTGCACTGGCTCTCGTCCCTGTTAACTTCCAAACTGTCAATTCTCCACCATCAATCCGTCCATTTCTAAACACTGCATCCCTCTCACCAATCATCCACCCCTCCCAGTTCTAACCTCTGCTCCCTGTAACACAGCACAGCAGGTCTGCAATCTGCTCCAAGAAATCTGGCCACTCTTTTTCCCCGTCCAAGGAAAGAAAAAAAAAAAGAGGAACCACCTCTAGGAACCACAGGGGGAGGGAAAATGGGGGACGAGGCAGTAACAGGGCAAAAGAAAATACTGGCAAAAACACACAGACTAAGGCAGAGATGAGCATGTGACAGAGGAAAAGGCTTGTTTGTCTCTTTCTGTTTTGACTTTCTCTTGAAGCTGTAATGTGCAAGTTCTGGATATCGAGCTTAAAAATGTTCCATTATTCTCCATCAGGTCCTTCATCTGCAGCCTGTGGAGTGTGGAGTGTCCGCAGTTAATGCGAGAATCCCGATTCTGCACATCGGCCACGGTGACACCTACCAGCAGCTGCTTGAAGCCTCAGCATGAGGAGAACCAGACCAGAAGCCAGTTCACATCTAATGGACAACCAGCTAACCCTAACCCCCCTAACCCAGAAAAAGCTAGTAAATACGCGGGATTCCCGTTTCTCATCAGTCAGAACCAGCAGCAGAGCAGCAGCGTCTCGAGACAATTCCTGTAAGTGTGTTTTGTTCGCCTCATTTCCAGCCTGAGGCTTAGTCATGTCCAACCTTATATTAAACCTGTGATGAGGCCTGACTCACAATTAGAAGGAAAATTTATGGCAGGTAATAAAAGCATTCGACACCAAACAATTAAGACAGTTTTATGGTAGAGTTTGTTTGCCTGGTTTGAACTCGAGTGAACAGTGAATAAAAGGTGCAGAGGATTCACTTAAAGGAAGTTTAACGTGCAGATAATAAGTCTTAGGGGTCCTAAACTGTGTTACCCAAATAACCCTGAAGAGAAAAGAGTCTGTTTTAGCCATTTGATTAGGTAAAGCAGAGAGAATGGATTTCCCTTCACGCTGAAATCTTAAAACCACCTGAGTTTAACTTGAGCGTCAGTTGAATGGCATCTGTGGTCGTCAGAAAACGTAAAATAAAAAGTACAAGTGACATCAGTGTACGTGAAGATTAGGTTAACGGGACTTGGAGGTACTCCAGCGCAATGACGTGACCATCTCTGGCAACGGCAGCGCGATCTTCCCATCTGAGGTCAATTATCTGACATCTGGCTCCAGTTTTCTCATTACCAGAGGGTCGGCGTGCACCGTGGAAATAACGATTAGTGAAAAGTCAGCGTGATAGTGGCCGTGGTGGATATCAGGGAGTCTGATGACTAACGTTGGAAGAACCCAAAGAAACACCGACGTCAGATGTCAGACAGGTGGATCACTGAGTCTTATCACTTCCTGTGGTTCAAATGACTAAAGGGTTATTGTCCTTTAGTTCCAGATGGAAATCCTCCTGCCTCCTCAGCTGTTTGAAGCCCCCTTTCCTCTTCCTCTTACACGTCCTCATCCTCTCCACAATGAGGAGACTCAGCAGTGCATTTCCCCAGTTTCCTTACTTATCGATGAGTAAACAGAGGGATTTCAGGTTATGTAAGACTGCCTCTAGCAGCCATTTTGGAGTTACTCATTATGACACACTGCAACACAACCTGTGGAAAGCCAATTTTCCAGCACACTTAAAATACAAACGCAGCTGCTGGAAGACTTAAAATTCAACTACAAATCCCTGTTAGTACAGTATGAATGATTCAAACACAGCAGCATCCTCTATACCAATACACCACTCCATGTTTTTCAAGTCAGTCCAGCAAATTAAATGAAAGTGCTTCACTGAAACAATCAATTTTAATCAATCAATCAATAAAAAACCCACATAAACAGTCCAGAAGAGTCACTGATTTAAGAGACGCCTCACTCAATCCAACCGGTCGAGGCAGATGACCTCCCACTCTGAGCCTGAGATGACTGTTGTGATTCAGCGCTGGATAAATAAACTGAATTGAATTGAACGTGTTTGTTCAGTGGAATGAGACCTCCTGGTTCACTGGCTGCCCTCCCTCAGGTCAGCAGGCCTGCACAGAGCTGGGTTTACAGTTTGGCATGTCTCTCACCATACGCCCACCTCTGCTGTTTGGGGCTGCACCAGATAAATAAGGCTGTGGAGGAGGACAGGCATAATCACCGGAGCACTGAGAGCTACAGACTGTGAAAAGAAGGAGGTTCGGCGAGCATGATCTCATGGCCTCCTCCCTTCCATAACTCACCTCAGTGAGTCAAAGTGGCCCAAGATCTTGCCTCAGACGCACAACCATAGACACAGGATACACACCCTCCACACACAAACCAAGATACGCATGCGCGTCCCCCGTTTTCCAGGCCAATCAAATGTCAGACAAGCTCCAGCTGACTGGGTAGAAAGTAAATATTTGGATGGCAGTCGCTCTGAGTGACATCTTAAAGGGAGGAAACAAACTACCATGTGTTTTAAACATCTGGCTAGGTACAGTCAAAGCTCAATGAAGGCTCCACGAGAATCAAACACATAATTTAGGCAGTGGGAGTTGTGGTACTCGTAATGAATATCTTCGACTGACAGCATAACTTTTCATTTACTGCGATGAACGGTGGACGCCACAGGAATGAACAGACACAATAAGATGGTGACCTGAGTGAGCTTTGAGATACCTCTGTCTTCATGAGATCGGCACAATCACTGAGCAAAACCTACGCACGTCTTTCTTTTCCAGAACAAAAACATGTTATTGTGCTGAAGGATTCACACTTTAAAATGTGATTGCATTTAAGCACAAACTGGTTCCTTAACAAAATCACAAATTTACTTCATGGGACTTTACGGTCTGTATAAGAACACCCTCTGACTTCAGGTGTGTGAGCACGTATGTAAAACCACGTTGTATGTGAACCTCACCTGCGATCCCTTGTAGCAGTCCACACACGTTGAAGATGCTCTTCTTCATGATGCTCTGGAAGCACATGGTGAAGACCGAGATGAACGCCACCGCACACAGCAGCAGGATCCCTGCTGCCAGGAAGATAGAGGTAGCCTGCCAGAACCCGCTGGCAATCTCCCCAAAGTGAATTGCGTAGGGTCCGCACAATATTCCACGTTGCATGTGGGGCAGTTTTATACAGCGGCCGTAGATGCCCAAAGTAGGTCTGTAGGCTTCTCCGGCTGTGGTGGCCCCATGGGGGCCAAAGACGGCATCGGGTGTGCGGGGGAATCCCACCAGCCAGTCAGTACTCATAAAGGCAATAAGCTCTCCAAATGCTGCCACGATACTGAGCAGAGTCCACAGCATGGAGCGGCAGGTGACAATGACATGGCACATGCTGACGGCGGCTGGAGTCTCCCTCTGTTCAGACTTCAACAGCGCTGAGAGGTAAAAAAGTGGACTGTCGGTCGAAGGCCCTAAAACGATAGAGAGCTGAGGTTGTAATCCTTCTCCAGTGGAGATGTGAGAGTGAGTAAACACTTCACAGGAAGGAGTAGGCTGCTCTGCAGTACACAACAGGTTCAAGTCAACCATTCACAGTCAGCTGCTTCCCAGTTTTCTCTCTGCTTCTTTCGCTTCTTATCTTCTGCCGGTATCTTTGGCCACAGCTGTTGTTCCTCCTCCTGGAGTTCACCCTCCTTCTGTCAGCTCGATCTTCAGACTCTTATTCTGTCTGGTTTTTCGGTGTCTACATTGTTTTGAAGTCGTGTTCCCTGAGCCAGCCTGCTGGCGTCACATCAGACACACCTAAGAGATAAAACAGAGCGACAGAACAACAGGTTGAGCCCTTTAATTGCATGTATAAAATGTAATTGCATGTGTAACTGAAAGTCTAAGATGATGAGTAATTCCTGTTTTCTTTGAGGAAGTGCAGCTCTTCTGTTTCTCCACTGTCATGTTTGGAAAGTGTGGAGGGGGAGCAGAGAGAGGAGGAAGGGAGGCTCCTAGTGAAGATTTTTAGGAGGGGGTCTAATGAGCTGTGTAGGGATGTGTATGTTTGAAGTGCTCCTCTGTTTTCACTGTGTTTATGTTTAAGGATTTGTGATCAGGACGCTCGTAGCACTCTCCACTCCCAGTGGAGCCTCATGACTGAGGTTGTAGAAATAAAAAAACATTTACATGCATGTCTACGTCTGTGTGTGTGTGTGTGGAGGAGGAGATGGTGGGGTTAAATTAGACATGGAAACAGGGGAATGAGAAGCGGATGCAGACACGGAGAAAAACAAGCCTGAGGCCTCTCATTAGGCGGCCCACACAGCTGACCCAGGGTCAGCCAACGGTTGATAACACATCGGTCGTCCGGCCGTCACATGACCACTGACAGTCTCTGTGACACCAAGTCCTGCTCCACTGCTGAGTCAGTGACACTACAACGGGGAAGCAGCAGATCATAAAATCACATCTTCCACTGAACTATACACAGCTGACACATGCACCTACATATGTCTCAGTACAACACTGAATAATATCAAGACATTTACACAAACAGGTACTTAAGTGCAATTTTCAGGTGCTTTAACACTTTTTACTCAACATTTTCTGAGCTACAGTTATTGTCTGATTAAAACATTGCAGACAAATCATAAAAAAAATGACATAGGATTAACTCAAAGTTCTTAAACATCAAATCTGCACATTAATTTCAAACTATCCAACTGTCCTGGTTCACTAATACAAAAACTAGGTACTGTTAACACTTATGTATGAAGTTTGTCCTACATAAAGTAACTGAAATTGTTTAATAATTAACGGGATTATACAACATGTGCTTTTAACGACAGAAACCTTAGACTACAATAAACAGACAGAAAGTAAGTGAAGGTCCTGGCCGTTTCCTCATGGGGTCCCTACCTAAAGCCCTTCAGATCCCCAGACGATCTCAGACAGAGATTACACAAACACTAATTCTGAAGTTATGAAAGTTTGAGATCTTATCTGAGAGAGACATCGACAAATCTGAAGAACAGGCATCAACACAGGAGCTGGAATTCCAGAGACGATTAAAAGGTGCTTAAACAGGACTTTGTTATAAATACGGCTCTGGGCCGATGCTGACAGTTGTTTCTTTTCTTTCAGTCTTTCTTTCAGTTTTTTTTTCTGCCCTGGTTTCCCTGCTGTCTCTTGGGAGTCTGTTAGTCATTCTCTGAGCAGTGTTTGGCAGGGCAGCAGAGGGAGCCTCTGTTGACACGTGTGCCGCCCGCACTGTGAGGTTTCTATTGCTTGGCCTCTGCTGTACCCTTACAGGGCGCCGCAGTCGTCCCCTTGTGGTTACATTCCAGCAAATAAGACTCAGTATGTCAGTGTATGTGAGTAAGAGCATTACACAATCTTTGATCTTTGTCGTCCTGTTGAGATATCAACAAGTTTCCCCCCCCCCCCTTCTCCTTTTCCAGTGGAGAAAATGACCCAGATCTGTGGTCTCTTGCAGGGTGGCGTGCGTCTGTGAGCTAACGTGGAGTATGTTTAAAACACATGACATCATAAGAACAGGCACAGACAGCCGCCTCTGTGGATTTGGAGGAAAAATTAATTTTATGAATCACAAGTGTTCTCATTGCTTGACCATGAACAGATGCAGGAACAGATGCAGACACACATTTACTTACTGAGCTTTTCAGCAAACTCTTCCCACCCCCTCAAACAAAGACCGTTGATCTTTAGGGGGCTGAGTCCCAGAGGTCCTTTGACAAGACTGATGTTTGACGTTAAGAGTTAAGACAAATGGTTTTCATGCATGAGATATGGGCAGTCTGAAGTTTTAAGGTCAAACATTTGCTGGCTAATTCCTCTCTGACAGGAATACTGTTGGAAAACAATTCAGAGCTGAAACAATTCAAACCAGCTGGGTCGATATGGAGCTCTGAAGACGTGGACACTTAACCTCTGACCTTATCATCACATGCCTGTTGGTTACAGGACATCTACTCGGTCTCAATTTATCTGGAGCTGCCTTGAATGTGAGTTAGTGGCTCTAGAACAAGTGTGGTTCTATTAATGTACCTGGTCACGACATATGTCCAGACGTCAGATCAGTGTTCCCAGACGAACGTGGACGGAGGTTTCCCAAGACAGAGTGGAGCATGAAAGTCTATACATATGAAGCTCGAGGTGGATTTATGATGTCCTTCATACTCCCTGAGTAACCAAGCGGGGAGACTGAGGATTATTTGAGGCTCAGTTTACATACACAGAAGAGTTTACGGCCCTTGGATTGCACCCACCACCATGCTGCTGACCCCCAACACTAATCCCTATGTGTGCACACACTTACAAGACTCCCTGCAATCTAACACATGCACCCCCAAAGTGTGAGCATACAAAGGGAACTCCTGCACAGCAGCCCTTACAAATAGAAGTCAGGACTGACTAATGATCAGTGGTACATCAACAAATCGTTGCACCCCCAGCTGGTACTTTAAACTACGTATATGCTAATGCCTGCATGCTGACAATGAGGCAGGTAGCACGTAGTGTTTACCATCTTTGTTTGAGGCATTATCATCCTTAAAAATGCTAACTAACACTAACACAAAGTTAAGGCCGGATGACGGAACTAGAAGACAAATAAAGGGATCACAGGGACAACATTTAATTCATCCTGAAGGGAAAACTTATACCTGACCAAACAGAATTTCAATCCATCCAATAGATGTTTAGACTTCTCACACATGCCCTCATAATGAAACATCAAGGGATGAACAAGGGATGTCTGGGCTTCATCTTCTGGGTACCATGAATGTCTGTTTCAAAACTGTGCACCAACCTCTAAAGCAGATGTTGACATGAGTGAAAACTTTGATCTGCTTGTAGCACGTTTTCTGTGCATCAATCACCGTCTGTCAGCTGACCTCATAGTGATCTGCAGCAAAACCAAGGAATCACCAAAGTCCGTTAGATCCATCCTCTGGGGGGCATGAACATCTGTACAAAATTTCATGCTTTTATTCTTTGACCAACACTGACGTCCATACAGCGTTTGCTGCTATTTTGCACAGTTCCTGTTCAAAGTGTCCACTCAGCGCTTCTCTTATCACAAACCAGCGGGAAACGTCTTTCCACGCTCCCGCTGACAGGAAACAATCTGCATATGTATGGACATGCTATGAGTAGAGTATGTGTGCAGAGACATGAAGTGAGAGCCTTCTACCAACTTCTCACAAAGCATCTACCCCCTGACATATGTGACCTGCAATTTCATACCTCTCTTTCCTGACTGTGTGTGAATCCACAATCTGTCCGAATGAGAAGCTCTGCAGCTGCTCATGGAGGACCTCAAACACTGCTACAGTCACACTTCTTTGTACAATAACGGCTGTAAGATTAAGACAAACCACATGGAGCGAAGTCTACAAAAACAATCACCAGGTCAGTGACAACCATGTAAATCAATCCCTACTCTGAAGGAAAACTCTTAGATTAACAGAAATCAACTGAGTCTACGGTCAGGTTTTCCACAGCACTTCTGAACATCTGCTCTCCATCCTGAACCTCTGTGATGCTACAGAGGAATCAACTAAAAAGGAAACGTGTTAAAAGAAAAGAAAGACAATAGGAATAGAAAGACAATAATCCAACCTGTCTCCATTGATCTGTGGATAGTCCAGCTCTCCTGGAGATGTGGCTCCTTTGCCCTGACTCTCACACTTTAATGCCTCTCTCTCAGACTCTAACTCCCAGACCCTCCCCACGTCCCTCCTCCTGGACCATGACACTTCCCTCTGATTGGCTAGGCAGACGCTGGAGCCACACTCCTTGAGAGGGTCCACATGGTGGCCATATTTCACTGCTGAATCTGGGTTAAAATAACAGACGCTGGAACTGCAGAGGGTTTCTCTCCTCTTTCTCTTTCTATCTCAGTTTCTCACACCTTCTCGCTCTGTTTTCATTGCTCTCTGAACACTTACAAATCTGCCAAGGCCAACAGTTTATTATCAGCCTCAACGTGAACAGCATTTTTACCTCATTTACCAAAAATGGATGATCTACTAATTATCCTGAATACATCTTCAAACTAAACCCCTGTCGCCCCCAAATTAGAACCAGTTCCTCATCCAGATGAGACACTTTCCTTCTACACTTGATCACATACAGTACAGCGGCTTCAGAAATGATCCAGATCCTTTGATTTGTGCAGAATTTATTGCATTTCTTATGTTTGTGTGATTTAATTGTTACATTTAAAAACAATTTTGCTGCTCAGTCTACACTTAATGTTTAAGTGAAAACATGATCTTCAGAAGATGCAAATCATAGAGATACTTACCCAGAAAGACTCAAAGCTGTGCGTACTGTACTTTAAGCTTTAAGTACTGAATGAAGCAACTGAACATTTGTAAAAGAGAGAGTTCAGATTTTGAATTTTAATACATCTGGCAAAACGATTCTCTTTTTCATTATGAGTTATGATGTTCTGCTTGAATGTGGTTGCAAACACTCAGTGTTTTTCAGGCGACATCCAAATCCGGGTCAGCCACTTCTCCCATCCAGGAGAAGGTGGTGATGCACCTGAATTTGTCTGGTCACTGCCAAATGCACAGAGGAAGAAGAAGGTCCACACACTTCCTGCGTGTTGGCCCACACTCACTCACACACACCTTTCCGACTTCAGGAAACCAACAATCCGACATTCACACTTCTCACCAGAACAGGCCAGCTGTGAGGAAGGCGAGGAAAGAGTCGAAGATCTCTTTTCTGTCACTTTACATGTGACCAACAACAGCAGTGAATGTGTTTGTGTGTTGTTATCCTTTCTACTACATGTGATACTACAGCATCGCTCTCGTTCAGCCAACAGACGTCTGACTGCTGGATTAGATAGCTAGTTAACTGACTGATAGAACAGCTGGTTCACTGTCTGACTAATGGATTACCTTTCTGGCTAATGGGAGCAAAGTGTCTCGGGATTGCATACAGCAACACCGGGTGCGATCAGCCAACACCGCAGTCAGCTACAGCATTTCTCTCCGACTTTTGTGTGTTTGCTCGCAAATGAGTTCCATATGAAGGCGGAAAAAGGGGCTGACTCAAACAGGAAGAGAAGCCGATGGGTCAGCCAGCACTTCAGCACAGCGTAAAAAGCCAGAGGAAGAGGCCTTTCTTATCAGTTTGAATGGAAGAAAGCTGTTCAAAAATAGAACCTTTCAACAAAGATGCATATCCCAAAGCTAATAAAACCTTCTCCTTCCAATGAAGCCTCGTGACTCAGCTCTCCCCTGTGGATGTAAATTGGATGGGAAGAGGTTAATGAGCTATTTTAAAGCCACAGAAAGTCTCCCCAAAATATCTAGAATATCAAAGAAATGCCAGTTTTCTGCAAAACAACTAACTGCACTAAACCCCACACCTCCGAGCTGAACTCTTTTCTGAACAGCTGACTATGAGTCGTAGACTTCACATTCTTAGTCATGTTGTTTTGTTTTTGCTTGAAGCTACAACATATGCAGAAACCCAGAAGCTGACACACCTGCTTTGCATAGTTCAGGTTCCATTAATAAAAGCAACATCAGTGGGGGAAAAAAAAGAAGAAGAAAAAACATCTGCCCACTTATTCCGAGCCACAAAACCTATTTTGTGTACATGTGTACACCACATTTAGGCTTACAGGCTCTATGACAGCTGTGGTTAACCCTCCAAAACATCCAGGAGGATAAAGATCTCAAAGCAATTACCAATTCTTCATGGTACATCTTAAAGAGTACAAGTAGAAATACAACATAGAGACATATAACAACCTATAATGATGTTAACAACAACAAAAAACTAAAAGACTTTAACTTATAGACGTGTGTTGTTATCACGGATATAAAAATAAACTACACCTTATATTCTCGGCACTATCAGAGTAAAACCTTCCTAACAGGACTTCCAGTATTTCTCACATATCAGGTTTGTGGAGATACAGACACACACTGAATACATACGTTCTGTCAGACTAATGGAAAATAAAACTGGAGAGTAGATGCTCTGGGAGATTTCTCCTGGCGGCCTGAGGAGCTCCGACACAGCACAGATCACCACATCAAAGACGGGAGGATCAGAGAGGACAGAGGAGGGAAAAGATCCTCAATAGTCCTGATCATAGCTGCGCACACACACGCACGCACGCACACACGCACACACGCACACACACCAGAGACATGCCAGGCTACAGCATCATTCATATGGGTTTGACAGAGCTCTCCGTGGAGGCCAGGGCTGCCGGTCAGTCTTTGTCAGACTGCCGGATAGCAGGCTAAGATGTGAATGAATTTCATGTGAAATTGTGTTTTATTCTGTTTTGTTTTTAATCTTTTTGTTTCAATAACAACATAATTAAACTGGAGAGCATAAGAGGATGTGCAGGGGGGAGCAGATGCACACACACACACACACACACACACACACAGCTGCTGCACAGTCTGTTTTATATAGAGCAATGTTTTGAGCACGACTACAACGTTGTTTTTGTGTCAATACACCTGTGAGCTGGATATTCAGTTGTGCCAAACCCTAGTTTGATAAAGCTGGAAGGAACTGATTTTATACTACAGAAACCAAATGTTTTATTTTGGCTCGTGTCTTGATTCCCGGACGTGCCTCGGATATCTCAATGAGGATTTTATCTCCACGTGTTTTCAATTGGAGTTGAGCCTGCACGTGTTACGCCACTCAACCGTCCAGCCGCCCTGAAGAGGCTAAGCAGAGTTCACTACTTTAAAGCCCCCGTGGAAAGAGATGGCAGCAGAGGAGAGACATATGGAAGCAAATCGGACAGATGGAATATTTGGCTCTGGGAGACAGAAAGTTTCTGACGAGTTTCCAGTTGAGGAAAATAATAAGGACAACTCACGATGTGGCGAAATCAGAGGAGGATTAATACAAAAACATTCAAGAGCAAAACAAAGACAGAGACAAGAAGAGGATCCGATATCCGATGGTAGCATATGGATGTAAAGGTGGTAAAGAGTATACCCTTCTCATTTTATCTCTCAAATATGTCAGGCATTTGTCCCTACCCCAAATAAAGCTCAGTATCAATGCAGTCTAAAAGCAGAACCGCAGTGACAAATGGATGTTGAGGAGTCCTCCCTGCTGTACATTTGCTTGTCTGTGCATTTAGAGACATTTGAGCTCAGTCTGAATGCCACAGAGGGTGCAGCTATGACCACCTGGCCACTTCAAGGCCACAGCTTGATGAGGGTAAGACCCATCAACAGGCACATGGAGGTAGATGTTTAGCATGCACGCACGGGAGGAGGGCCTGCATCTACCGAGCAGCATATATCTGCACAGGCCGAGTGTGGCTATCTGGCTGACGTTACAAACTCCATTCAGTTAGCCAGTCACAGAGGTGCGGAGCCACCACGTCAGCAGCAGCGGCACTGAGGACTCAGAGCTTCAGAGATGGTGGAGAAACGAGCAGTATGGGGGGAAAGAAAAAAAACATAGTGGTTTACATGTGGATACAAAACACACACACACCTCTATTTGATCTCAGTGTGAATGGTCAACGGTTCCCCCCCCCCGGAAACATCTGTTTACACAGTCTGGTTTGAGTGGTGAGGTGGAGCAGGAGTCACTCCAATCAGAGGGACAGGTTAATTTTTCAGCTGTGTCTCTGCGGAGGAAGACCGAGGTCAACAATCTCTCATCTTCTCATACCGACCATAACACCCCCTCGCATGGCAGAGCCCGCGCCACAAGGGTTAAGAAGGTGACGGAAAACGAAGACCATCTGACATATCACAGTCCGGCCTCAAAGTGGGTGGCCGACTGGACCGCCACAGGCGGGGAGAGGTTCGCCGGATAGCCATCTTGTGAAAAGATTGTTGTGTGTTCTGCACAAAAGAGTTTTTTGTATCTGATCTGACTCCATCTATCAGGCATCTCTGAGCAGCTAGAGATCCGCTCATGCTGTTTGAGCTGAGGATTAAAGAGGTGGAGGAGCAGCAGCAACAAAACAGATTTAACCTTCATCATAGCAGAGCAATAATAGAACAGCAAAATAATAAGCTTTGCTGTGTGGAAAATCTTTATCCATTCTGCCGCTGCGACTCTACACTATTTCTACAGGGGGACAATGAGTTTTCTGTTAGGTTACTGTTAGACAACTGACTTATTCTCTGATGTCTGAATGTCCATCAGCCAGAGAGTTTTCAGTTCAGTAACAATCTTGCTCGAGAGAACAATGTGGATTATTGTGGGAGTGTCAGAAAATGGCATATTGCCCTGTAGAGTCCAACATGTGTATTTTGCTATATTTAGGTAATGGCAATCACAAAGAAATGCTGCAAAGAGAAGCCCGGATATAACTGACTCAAAGTCTGAGAATTCAACAATTAGTCCGACAAGTTGTAAAATCCATCGCAGAAACAAGTCTGTACGGTTATTCTGACTGGACATTAAAATCTTAATTTTTTTTACACATAAAACACAGTAGCTTTGTCTGTAAAACATCAGAGGACAGTACAATGTTATAACTCCAAATTATTCAGTGCAATATGAAGAAAAACAAAAACACTTTGACGTTGGAGTCATCAAATGTTCAGTTAAAAAGCTCATTTGTGGTCAGAGTGATTCTGGAGATGTATTTTTTTACTTAATCACAGTAAGTGTGCTGAAAAGAAAAATACTCAATGAGTATGAAAAATAATTGGGGCCGCATTCTTCGCACGTATTTCCTCTGCATGTTGATGGATGGGGGGGCCCTGAAGAGCCCCAGCACTTCTGTTTCCCACTGTTAGAGAGCTGCAGCGGTTGAGGCCCCCCAAGCCAAAGACCGACTCATGCTTCTGTTTTCTAGACCAGACTCAGGAAATCAGTCACTCTGCTGAGCTGGGTGGATGGTATGTGGCCCTCTGGGGGGGGCTGAAAGTATTGTTCTCACTGCATTTTGTGCTCGGGATGAGTACAGTTTAATCCTAACTTCCCTGCGGCTCTGACCTGCTGCTCCCAAGCGGGATTCCCACTATAGCACCAACTGCACAACCACCTCCCCCCCTGCAAGCTGAGACCTCACTGGCTGCTTTATCCAAACACCCCTGGGGGCAGAGACATAGCCGTTGTGGGCACTCCGAGCTTCACCTGATACTCCAAAGCGAGCAGAACTGAGGATCGCTGCCACCAGACTTTTTTCCCCCTCTTGTGTTTCGGATAATAAAAGTATCAAGTGATATCGTCCTCGCTCTCAGGCTCCTGGCAAAACACATCAACGGCGTGTGGAGGAGGCAAGGAGACGAGGGATGGAGACAAACGAGGGGGAAAAGTAAGGAGGAGACACAAAGGACAGAAAGAAAAGGTGGGAAGCTGAGAATACAGAAGTGTGTTGCTAATGTAAGAGGGATTTCAGGGGAAGTCAGTGAAATGTGGAAGTGCTTTCAAAAACATCACAAAACCTCACAACTGGAAACTCTGTCCGTGTTAGTGTGTTGCATTTTCAGAATAAACGAGCAGAGATGTGGTGGAACAGCTGAGAGGATGTGCTACAGATAAAAATAAAAACATCAGTTTGTCGTTGTTCTTCCTGATAAGAAAGAAAAGTGTCAGAATGGATTTAATTCAGAGATTAAACATCAGCACATTCCCCCACTGATGTGTCCAATGAAGAGCGCAAAGTCAAAAACAAGTGTAAGATAACAGGAAGCAGGCCACTGACATCAAGTCGCCCTATTTCAGGAGCAAAATGACAAATGATTGTATTGTTTATTATCGTAGTGGGGGCTTTCCACTTTGAAATGACCTTCACAGGTGGTCCCCGCTCAGTATCTCTCACTCTATTGTTTTCCCACATATTGGACAAACACGCCGCCCCCCTCCAACACCCCCAACTTCCGACTTGGTCCAGATAAATAATAACAGTCGAGAGTCAGTGCAGCAATGAAAGACAGTGAAAATACAGAACTCAAAGCCTGTAAAGATGCCGCTTCACCTCCAGTTAACCGAATGTGGATTTGACCTGCTTCGTTAGGGCTCTCACCGTGTGTCAGGTTCCCCCGACACCGCCGACAACAAAAACTCCACGACACTGGCACTGCTCTTACACAGCAGAAAGGTTTCATTAAAATAAGCCTGGATCTGAGCCGATTCCGAGCAGAGAGAGAAAATCTGTCATGTACTGTGAAATAACAACAAATAACTATTTTATTTCATTTTAATTGGGTTCATGTAACAGACCATTGCTCACAGTGAGAAACAGAGTGTGGAAAAAAGCCTTTCAGGGCCTTTAAAGGAGCGATATTAAATAACTGCCTGGAACAATATGGGGCATGGGAACAGCTTGTATTTCCATTAGTACCAGGTGCCAGAAACCCTAATAATACAACAAGAAAAGCAGGAAACCATGTTTCTGTTTGTTTCCTGACTCACACACCTTGTGAGGAAAATCTCTAAGCCGTAGTCACGTGTCAGTGTGTTATGTAGTTATACATACTGTACATATGGAAATGACAACACCGACCTCCTTTGTGTGAGACTCTGGGACTTCACTGAAATCCAGATGGTGAGAGAAGAGTCCTTTCTCAGTCTTCACAACCTGTAGAGACAACAGAAGCAATGAGTCCAAATTACAAAACCGCGCCGTCTCCAGAGAGCAGCAACGGTTTAAGTCACTGTTGGCTCCCCCGCAGAAACGAGCTTCGTTTTCTCTTTACTCATTGGTATTTTCCATCCATCCATCTAAAGCTGAGGAGCAACTGCACCTGGTGGAAACCGTTAAACTGTTTCACATGTTCATAAAACTAAGAGGGGAGGAAAAAAAGAGAGAGAGAGATGCTGATGTCTGCATCCCTCATTTGACGTGATGTGGCTCCCTGTGGCAAGGTTGCATGTTTAGTACACCATAACACACTGTGCGAGCATTACGTAACTCAAGTACGAGTCACAACCCCTGTATGAATAGTGCATTTTCCCCACATTTGCCCTGTAGACACATCAGTAGACACAAATCAATATTTTATCGATTTGTCCATATTTAATCTTGCAAACCACCTGTTCCTCTCAGTGCTGCAGAGTTTTTTGGCATCTTTCAGCTGATTGTTTTGGTTTTATGACCTCCAACTTTACTGTTTTTGGTTCATTCTCACCAATTTCATCATTTATAGTCACAGCAGGCAGCTGTTTCCATGTTTCCAGCAAAATAAAAAAACAAGCCGCTGCTGGTGAACATTCAGAGGAGCATGAATATGATAACACGTCTGTATGTTTTTTGCAGTTTGCTTCTGATATTTGCTACCAACATATGAAATCATCACTTTATCAATACATCAGTGTAGAAAGAAGCCAATCACTCCTTTAGAGCTAATCAATACAAACTCCACAGGACCACCGATTGTAATCAAGCTTCTTCCTGCTGTCAACAGGATTTGTAGGCTAATCTGCCATCTCCATAAAAAAGGCACACAAACATGAGGTTGTAGATAATTAACTAATGGCCTCCTCGCTTCCCTTCTACTCAGCGCTGCTACTGAGGCTCCTTTAATGGATAACGGCCAGAGAGAGCAGCACTCAGCTCGCTCGGTTAACCGCCAGGTCAATAACCTGACATCAATAATCACGGCATTAACAGGATTGCACAACTTTTCGCCAACAAAGCACTAAACCGCCTCCATAAGGGCAAATGGAGCAGATCAGACGATGACAACTAGCAGCTAGTTACAAAACAAAGATGGGTAAATCTGCGAAGGAAGCTTCATCTGTGCAGGCTGAGAAATCACATGTGACTGTAGCACCTGACTGGCACTTAAGAGATTACTGGAGGAGCCTCAGGGGCCACTTAGTGCAGCAGCATTATTAGGACTATCTGCAGTTTCCACAGACAGTTGAGATTTGCTTTGTTAGACTGAAAGCAGATTATTATAAAGGAAAATGAATGTTACTTCCAACATAGCTGTGAAGCTCTTTGAATGAGAAACAAACGGCTACGTGAGAAAAGTGAGTGACGACAGGGTTAATGAAGGAGCGGTCACCGAGCAGTGACCTCTTCAACCTTTCCAGCACAGCAGAATCGGTGTGGCTGTATTATATGGAGTTTAAAAAAAAAAGAAGAAGAAAAGAAAGGCAGGACGTTTTGCCATGTCGTGTTTACTGGTTCCAGGGCAGTTTCCACATACGGAAGCTGATCGACAAACTTCCACAGCTGAAAGGAATTTTCCCCCCAAGTGTTCAGCTACTATTTTGGTATTTAGCAGTGAACGTGCATTAACCTTGGAACGGTTCTGAGTTAAGTCAGTGTTAGTGTTGAGGGCAGGCTATTATGTGGGGACTGGGGGTGACTACCACAAAAGGGTCTTTCTCGTAGTTTTTAAGGGTTTGCTTATGCTTATTGCTGTCCTGCTGAGAGTTGGAGGAGAATATTAGAAGCTCTCCGTCTCAACTGTATCATTAATATCACAAAATCACACTTTTTATTAAAAATATATCCCAGTATTATTGTGGACAGTGTGATATAGTAATCTGAGTAAAACTGACACACTGAGCACTAATATTGTATCTGGGGACAAAGAAGACAATAAATCAGACATCTCATCTGCATCTATTGTGTTTTAATGTCCTCCACCCGCTCTCTGTGTAGTAATGAGAGGCATGTGAGGCAGAACAGGGACCATTATCATTAAAATAACCAGCTCAGGAGCCCCGTCCCTCAGGCTATCATACACAACACAGGTGGTAGGAAGCACCCACCCGGTAACAATAATCACAGTGATGCACTGCTCTTCTGCAAAGTGTTCAACAGCACTGAATGAGTCAGTGAGCAAATATTTAAATGAGTACTGAAGCCTTGCAAATAGGCAGAGATCAGGCACACAAACACATTTTTTTAATCCCCTACCTGAAAGGTGCACCTCACCTGGCTGATGTGAAAGGTCAAAATGTTTATCTAAAGATTTTTAACCATGTGAGAACAACCATCCGTGGAGTTTCCAGAGACAGAACACAGTGTAAACCGGGTTTAAGCTCCCTGTCTTAAGATTGGAAGTGAATAGGAATTACAGTTGCCATCTATTCATACAACACAAAACAGACTAAACCAACAATGACTTCATCATTGTAGTCAGCAGCCAGTGTGTGTGTGTGTGTGTGTGTGTGTGTGTGTGTGCGCGTGTGCGTGTGTGTGTGTTTCATCTGTGTCACTGGAACATTTTTATAGCACCAGCAAACTGTTGCTGCATCAGCACCACAAAAACCGCTCAGTGGGAGCACAGTGGATTCAGTGTCATTCCTATGGGAGACGGAACAATAATATTTTTCACTTCTGTTAAATCAAATACAAGCGGCAGTTCATAGTGATCCTTCGCGTTGTCACGTAAAATGTATGGAGCATGCACAGAAAAGTACAAGGGAGAAAGCATGAATAAAATAAACGATTGTTCTTGAGAACAATAAGTGTTGCATGTTCCCACTCAGTTGGGCAGCTGTGTTGCATTTATCACACATTATTTGAGGAGCCAGCGCCGAGACAGAGGTGCTTTGAAAGCCTTGCCAGGGGCTCTTCAAAGAGAAGAGGAAAAACTGTAGGGTTTCTGGTGCCTGTGCAGCTTCCGCTTTGGGTTAGGGTGCAAGCTCGGCCTGTTGACGGCAACAGGAAAACAATGTCGCTTCACAGCTGTGATGAGTCTCAAAAGATATATAGTGTCCAGTTTCCCTGAAGTATATCAGCTACGCCTGTCAAACCTTCTGTTCATGCATGACTCATGCAGTTTCGTCAGATTTTTTTTTTTTAAACAATGCATACCTGATTTCAAACAGAAGTAAACTGATCCGTCCGCTTGCCACAGGAAGAGAGGGATCAGAATATGTCTCTTAGAACAATTTACATTGTAAACGATTTGCAGAAATGTTTCGCAGGTGACTCCCAGAACTTACAGGAGAGGCGGGATGTCTGTTTCCAGTTGAATCCGTTTAAAAGTTGAATTAAATACTAAATTATAATACAAACAAATCAAATTCTTCTTTAGCATCACCTACAGCTGCACAAGCTAATACTCGTTAATGAGCTGCTCCTCTGCCTTTTAAGGGACGCTCATTTACTGCTTAAGACGGAAGGTCAGTTGGCTGGACATGGTGCTTTTGTGTGTTTTGAAAAGATATAATTTACAACCCTTTTCAAACACATTACACCACTGACGTCCAGCTGTATCTCCTCAGTTAGCCTTTAACTTCCTCTGACACAAACACACACACACACACACACACCACTTTCGACTTCCACAAAAAAAACACTTAACACTGCTGCACAAGCTAGACCATTACAAAAGGATATGGTTTATAAAGTTAAAACACAAGGTGTATTTTATTCCCCCAGGCGCACGCTGATTATACACTCTGCACTACTGCAAACTGTGTGTGTGTGTGTGTGTGTGTGTGTGTGTGTGTGTGTGTGTGTGTGTGTGAGCCACAGACCGCACAAAGCACAACACACGATGACATCACCTTGAACTGATTAGTCCGTTAGCCTCCTGTGAAACATAGCAGGCGGCTGCCGCTGCATCCTTCGGAGATGTTAATGGACAAACGATAGATATGAACTAAAAGGGAAGAAGAGATTAAAAATAATGACTTTTAGCTCAAGTTTCTGCTGCTTCCTTTGTTCGGATGCGGTGAGGTCATCGTTGCTGTCTCTATATGACAAAAGACAGGTTGAATTAAGTGCTTTCTAATGTGGATAGGAGGGTAATTTCTGCAGACTGGACGCAAGCCAAGTCTCTCCCAGACATGATGACAGACATAATGAGCAAAGGGGTTTGCCATGAGTTTACACACACACACACACACACACACACCTACTTTTAGCACTGTGCATGTGCTGTGGTCTTGCTCATGCACCAAATTGTATTACCACGTCTAAAAGACAGAGGAGCATCATCTTTTCTCTCCGTCTTCTAAATCAGTGAACCTACGGTGATAAAGATTCCCACTCACTGTCACAGGCCATTAGCTCCCGGGAATGTAAAGCGCCTGCAGTAACAAGCCCATAACGACTTCTTTAATGTGCCCGAGATAAGGAAAGGATCATGTTAGAGTTTACTAGCCATAAAAGCGTGGATGTAGGTTTCAATCGTATGAACGCCATCAATACATTTCTATTTACCTCCACCGCATTAAATAGATCAGAAGTCAGGAGGTGAGAAGCAGAACCCGTAAGAGTCTAAGGGAGGTCACGGAGCTGGTGGTGGGTAGGAAAGAAGGACGAAGGGGAGAAGGTACAAAGACAGCTCCAGATGCCTGCCCCCTGGGAGATGGATCACAGATGTCTGACCCGGGCCCACTACAGTTAATTGTAAGACAAAAGCTTTACCTTCTCATTCACTGTCTCTTGTTTTCTACTCTGAAATCTGTTTTGCTTTATGCATGCTTTCCGTCTCCTTGCACCATTATTACTGCCCTCTATGATTCACTTTCCTCATGCCTGTGTTTACGCTCCCACTTCATGCAGTGAGGACCGGCGTAATCCCTGCTGTCTTCAGATGGCAAATACCACTTAGCTGTGGAGAGCTGCCACAAATGACAACAGCAAACAGAGAATTCCCTGCATTTTTGTTTTCCAAAGCACATTTTCCAAAGGCCGGGCCCTTTTGCTTTGATTTGCCCAATTAACTGGAGAGAAATATGAAACAGCAGCACTCATCGCAGCAGAAGCTTAACAACCACAGCGAACTACAGCTGCAACAAAGCTTTGCTGGCAAAAACTAATTAACGTTAGGCAGTGGAGACCTTCTGAGTTAGGACGGAGAGAATGAGTTGACTCTGAGGCGAACCTGAAACTGTCTGTGTTTATTTAACCGGAGCCATGTCGGTGCTGATCATACCTGAGATTGAATCAAACAGGATGCATCTGTGGACGAGCCTGTGGCCGGGGAAAAGCAGCCTGGCAAATTCCTGTGAAATTTAATTAAGCCTGCTCATATCAGCTTGGTAAAACGGCTGAGGCTTTAGGGTGTCTGACTGAGTTTAAAGTCATAGTTGACTGTATCTTTAATTTACCCATAAAACACGGGGAAAGAAATGTACGTGTCTGTGTTGTCCCACAGGTGATGTAACATTACCCTGGACCTGATCTACCTGATCTGTCACCGTCACCTGACGAGTCCGTTAGTTAAACCCTTTCCTCAGTAACTAGGGGCTAGTTTGCAGGGTTGTAGGTCACATTAACAAAAGCCCCATTCATCACTAGTACATTTACTGTGTCTCATTTTCCCGCTGTGCGTAGCTGGTTAGTGAAACCATCAGAGTTTAAGCTAATGTTAGTGTCTTTTCTTTGGATTTACGGAGGGTCACTCTATAGGCCAGACAATGTTCGAGTAACATCTGTCAATATAAACTCAAAACAATATCAGGAGAATCAGTAGCAGGCAGAGAGATTGTCCGAGTCTGAAGCGTTCTCACAGGGGGAGAAAGTCTGCTTGATTTCAGCAAGTGGATGTTGTGCCTGTATATAAAGTCTATAATGTATTTAAGTCATGAAGCGAGTGAGAAAATACACACACAAAAGTGAGAAGACAACAACTTAATAAGCTCGATAGCATAAGCAAGCTAGCGTCCTTTCAGGCTCACAATCAAGATTTCTTGCTTGCTCGCTTTGGAGATTAAGGACCAACTGTTTCAAAAATGACTCATTCAACTGGTAATCTCCCACCATTATCACTACTGTAAACTGTACTGTGTACCGTCCAATAAAGGAACGCCTGACGGGCAGAGCAGCAGTTTGCAAAGAGTGGAAAAGATCATTACTGTGAATACAGTTAGAAAACACTATTAGGTCAAACGAGTGACCTGCCTTATATTTAGCATGAGTCACCTCCATTAAATCGGAGATGAAGAGGAAGACAGAAAGAGCGTTACGGCTGTTGGCCCTGCTGCTGCTGCGCTTTGGCTGGGGTGCAGTGGTGATAATGACCGGTGACAGACTGCCAGTCCAAACCAGAATACGGTTTCCATGGTGCTGGTGAAACCAGGACCCAAACACAGGGAATCTGGTGAAGGGTAATTATGGTTTAGTGAACTCAAGGATTTCTCAGCTGTGCTTAGATTTAAAGTAAAAGTGAGTGAAAGTGAAAGACGGACCAGCGTGATGGGGGATTTCAGGATTAGTTTATTTAGTTTATTTTACATAGTGTTATTCAAAATGAAACAAGAGGATAAACTGCAACACGTTTTTCCAAAGAGTCACTTTGGACATTTTCACTAAAGAATTGTTTGTTTTATTAAAGGAATTGATCCAAATTCTGGGAAAGTTGAAAAATTCCCAACACTTCCCACCTGCTGCTGGGATAAATATTGTTTGCTTTCTTGACGAGTTACATGGAACGATTCACCCCCCTCTCACATCTGACAACTAAAAAATGAAACCAAAACCAGGTGGTTAGTTTAGCTTAGCACAAAGACCAGAAGCTTGGATCTACTGGCAGATAAATGCCTGTAAAACCACAAGTTCTTAATTTTACATTTGTGTGTGTGTGTACAAATAAACACAAGATATCGTACATTTACTGTGTGAACTTCAGTGGTGCCAGCATACAGCTACAGTTAAACAAACAGATTATTCGATGAAAGAAAATAATTAGTCGCAGACCTGCAGCCATTGTTTTCTCTCACTAATACGAAGCGGGAATCAGCTGAAACAGGGAAGCACATTATGACTTGCAGCTGTGACGTGAACACAATGTGCAATCTAGTGTAATCTTGTTCATACAGCTTAAAGCCTTTTCCATGACCCGAGCCACGCTGGACATATGATACTGCCTTATCGCACATTACACACAGACCACCTATTGTGGGAGGTTATAACCTTCCATCATTAGCATACAGCTGTGGGACTGAGTCCACTTCTTTCTTAATCAATATTCAAACTTGTCTGATACATGTGCCAGTAAAGAGAAATAATTCATGTTGGGGAGGAAAACAGGAGGCACACAATGACTCTGCGACATGAACGCTGAGCAACAATGAGCAGAGTTTAATGAGCCTGCAGCTGCTAAGGGACAAGATGAAGAGCTGAAGGCCACGCAGCTGCAAAACCCCACCGTCCGTCTGCCATGCAGTCCCCTGAGACTGACCCCCAGCTCGCCACAAAGGAACAAAAAGACCCCACTGCAGATTCCTTCTCCTCATTTCACCCGACAGGAGGCTCCTGCCCACCCCCTCCTCTGCCCCACACAAGTCATACACTTCTTTGGCTGTCTCCGTCTTTCCAGGGGAGGGTTTGTTCCACGCAAGCCTACAAGCTGACCTTCAACTGATAGAGGGGGCAAGAGGAGGGGGAGGGCTTTGTTATTGCGAGGACCCCACCCTGCTGGTTTTCTAGTAAACAGCAGGCTGGAGAGCTGCTGGAAGCAGATGTACCCCCAGGAGAGGCTCATCTCCAGGCGCCACAGGGGGGCCCCGAAAATGAAGAGTCTGATGGAAAAAAAGAGTGACCGAGGGAGGGGGGAATAGCAGGGGAGAGGGGAGAGAAGGGTGATTAGCTCCAGCGCTGCCTAATCTTATCAGTGTGCATGACTGGCCCACAGTGTAGCATGCAGGGGAGACGGGGGGGGGGGGGGGCATGTAGA
>JAUYWH010000004.1:2648664-2660181 GCA_034779795.1 Ctenopoma multispine
CCCCCCCCCCCCCCCCCCCCCCCCCCCCCCCCCCCCCCCCCCCCCCCCCCCCATGGAGAGACCAACAAGTTGTGCCAAATGTCATTTACAGAGCTATAGAGTCGTATCGGTTGTTTCAGAGGCAGAGCAGAGACCGAAGGACACATGGGAAAGGTCATCGTGTAAAAGCTGCTGGACACTGTCACATTTCACACGGAGGTGACATTTTGTTTTGTTATCAGATGTCTGTAGCTCACTGCAGGTGCCACGAACCGTCTCGAAGGTTTATCCCACAAGCTGGTGCAACCAGGTGAAGAGGGGAGGCAGGCCGGAGCCTGAAACTGGATAAATGTGTTCCGTCATGCAGTCTGCTGCCTAACTGCAACAAATATTTATTAGTACTATCATGATTTTTTTAAGTCCTACGATAGACAGAAAAAAGAAAAACCCTCTCGTGCCTTTTTCTCTCCCCGTCCTGTGCACACTGTGACACAGACTTTTCCAGAACCGGTGAGAACAGCAAAACTCTCAAGTGGCTCCATAAAACAAACGGCTGCTTTCAATTCACTCAGAAACTCAGTCATTTTACAAACTTGGAATGGAAAACCTTTATAACGTAATGTGACCCAGTTAAGGCTCGTCTGAATTTGAAGGCCGTCTTCCTCACATTGCATCATTTCTAGAGCCGAATGGTCTTTAGAATAAAAAGCCTGTGAAAAACAGATGATGCTAGAAAGACTCCAGATACAAGTGCAGCATTTATAGTGAGACACAGTCTGAAGAAATCTGATGCAAATCCATCAGTCTCGTTACACACTGGAGGATCCCCACAGCAGGGCTTTGCTGAAACAACTCTTCCAGATGTTAGTCCGAGCCAGTCCCGAGTCATTTGGTTTAACCTCTGACACGGTAGCAGCCGTTTAAGTTAGTTGAATTTCACACTCTGGTCATGGTGACGCTATTGTCTTGGCTTTGGTTTCAAGCACACACTGATAGTGCCCAGGTTGGATTTCTATCACAGTTACGTAAATGTAAGTGTTTATTTAGGATTCCAACGTGTGGAGGAGGTGTAGATCAAATCGTCCACTGAAAATAGCCTTCACTCCCGGAGAACTGCAGCCGGGATCTTGGATTAATGACAAAAGCTGTGCCATCAAAGCTCGGAGAAACATGGAAGGCAGATGATGTGGTCTGCATGAACGGGTTAGCAGTTAAACTTTTGTTTTATTTTTTGCATTAAAACTATCACGTGCTGCATCATCTGCAGGCAAAATAGATGGTTGGATATTTTTTCCATGCTTTGAATGTTTAGGGAAATGAGAGAAGAGAAAAAAAAGGAGTTTTCCAAAGCATCTGCACTGCCAGGCTGCCAAGGAAGAGAAAGTAGTTTTGCTTTTCTTGTGGCCTAAGAGGAGGAAAGGAGCGTTCTGCAGGGTCGTAATGAATGAAGCTTTTTTTTTTTGTTTGTTAATGGGCCAAACAGAGCGGTGAGAGACCACGTGCACTGGCACATAAGCTCAAACCACTGGCAATTCCTGACACAGGACTCCAAGCAACCGCCATCTTTAACGCTAGTCCTTATTCAGGGATGACCTAAGCATCATTAAACATCTGAAGCCCAGTTATGTTCCTTAAGAGGGAAATTACAAAGAAAACTAATTACAGCGTGGACGCATGATGGAGACCACACAGTGGCTGCACTGCTGCAGCTTCACCAGCTGGTAATAAAGTGACAACTCCACACTGAAGTGCAGCAATTTGATCACATCCAGCAGCAGAGAGAGTAAAATCCATGTGGAAAAACACAGGAAATCACATCTTTCCTACCACAACCAATCAGCGAACGAGGTTTGGAACAACAACGCCACATCTCCCAGGAACAGTGAGTCTGTTAAAATGGTGAAATAATGGGGATAAAAGTGCCTGATGGGAAAGACAGAGGAGAAACTGAAACTTCACATACAAACCAGGAGGCTTTTCTCTTCCACACACAAACACTGGTTTTACAGGTGCAACTGTTCCTCAGGTTTACTGTTGAAACACAACACGGAAACAAGACAAGAATCTGTGTCGCACTTCGTCTGACATAAGAAATCAGCTCCAGGATCAGGTGGTTTAGGTTAAAGACGCTTTTCACTGGACTTCATCATTCAATTAAAACAGGAAACAACACCTGGGTCCAGCTCCTGAATTGTGGAGATCTGATGCTTTTCTTTAATTTGTTGGATAGCAGAAGTGAGTATCTTTGAGTGTTAGATGGAATCTGGAAAACCTGAGCTCTGAGAGTTTTTTTCTCATTTTCAGACCAAACAATAAAACCTTGGTGAGTAACATCTAACTCACATGGTATCAATAAGATGATGAATATGACAAAAGAAACAGGGTTTTTTTAAGCTGAACTTTGCAGACAGGTGATCACGAAAGATGATTAATTGGTAATTATCTTGATCATTAATTCATTGATTTAAGTCTTTTTTAAGATTAAAATCTAGCGTTTTAACTTTAAAGTTGCTGAAGCTGAATTGTTTTTTACTGTTGTTCGGACAAAACAAAACAAAACTTTAAAGCAGAAACTCTTCCTGCTCATATCGATCTGTTTTGTCTCCCAGCTCAGGTTTTATTAAAGACCGACATATGCGTGGAAACTGAATCAGTGCGCTCGGCTCTCCTGCCACGAGGAGCAGAAAATGACCAGAAGTGTGGATTTACGCATTAAAACGAAGAGAAAGTTCAGATCTCTGCTGTCGAGGAGCCGCCGTCTCACAGGCGGACACTTTCGGTGTGGTGGTAGTGATTTGTTCAGTGGTTCGGTCTCTGGACGCAGATACTTACGTGGAACTGCAGACCGTGAAGCGCTGCGCCGCCTGTGGAAGCCACAAACCCGGAGCGTCTCCTCGGAGCTTTCTGTAGGTTCAGTAAAACCGTCCGACTCGATCCTGACTTGACTTTTTCCCCCACTCCCCTCACTCACAGTCTCTTCTTCATCCTCCACGTTTTCTCCTGGTCCACGGAAGAATGAATGGCTGGCTCCGTCCTCTCCTCCCTCCCTCCGTCCTGCCCACACAGACTACTGCTGGGATGGGAGTGACTGCTCCGTCAGCTCCCTCCCCCCCCCCCGTCCACCAACCCCTGCCTCCCTGCAACTCACCAGAACAAATGATCTATTACTTTTTACTCCACTACATTAATGAGGTTTACACGTGAATGCATCAGTTAGTAAAAAAAGAGTTTTTATGCATAATGAGTATTTCTGATTCTTGAACATTTTACAGTAACACTGTTGTACTTTCTCTTTAGTAAAGTTTCCAATGCAGGACATGCAAAATGGAAAATTAACGTTTAACAGTCTCTGTTGTTAAAACCTGCTTTTACCTGTTTGACGATTCTCAGAAATCAGGTTTTTGAAGTGGTTCTCTCCTGCATTCTGTTCATGAATTAAACTTAACAAGACCCGAACATTTTAGATTTCTGCAGAGACCTTTATTTATGGGGCACATGTCTGTTAACAGCATCAAGTTAAGTAGTGTTTAAAAGACAGATTAGAAAGATGAGAAGACAGGTTTGACATGATATATGTCTCAGATTGATACGCAGGACACTTGCACTTTATTTGTGTTTAAATGTGATTAAATACTGTATAACCTACTACTGTACTACCGGAGGATTTGAAATGTGCAGTACTGGTCAAAAGGAAACCATGACCCAACATGTAAACATCTTCCGAACAGCGAAGTGAAACATGTCCATCCTCAGATGAAATGACGACACGAACAGCAATGTAAAACATAAAGTTCTCAAATGTGAGTGTGGGATCTCTGAACAGTTCCCATGAAAGTGTCATGGGAACTACTCTTGGGTGTAGTTGGAGTAGAGAGGAGTGAGTTTTTTTTAATTACAGATTCACTCTTACTTTGATACCCAACAAAAAAAAGGAGAGAGAGAGAGAAGTAACTGAAGGGAAAATAATTCAGAGTGATAAACTTTTTGTCATTTTTCTTTTTGTTTTT
Source organism: Ctenopoma multispine (assembly GCA_034779795.1). Lineage (NCBI taxonomy): Eukaryota > Metazoa > Chordata > Actinopteri > Anabantiformes > Anabantidae > Ctenopoma > Ctenopoma multispine. The sequence continues at coordinate 2,652,651 of JAUYWH010000004.1, forward strand.
TACTTCTGAGGAGCCTCTAAACTCCAACAGTGTCTCACATGACTACGAAATTATCAGTCAGACACTGAGCAGCAGAGGGAAACCGGTGTCAATGAAGAACATTAAACAATAAGGTAAATGAGCATTAGTGCACAGTTTAATGTCCGTGTATTATTTATTATGATTATAATTGAACTAATTTCAGCATGTTTTCCACCATCTCCAGTTACATTGTCTGTAAAAAACAGGACATTCACACAGTGTTACATCGACGCGTCACATTCCCTCTAAATCAGAGTCTTAAGTTTTATTAGGAGGCCAACAGCTGAACTGAAGATCCACAGCCAACACCAGCCAACGCAGATGACTCGGTCCGTTCAGGTCTCACACACGCTGCACAGCGGGAAGCCATACTTAGCATCATTTCCAGGCATGTGTTCCTGCACACACCAATCTCTAATCTTCTATTGTTGCCAATTTCAAAACATGGAACATACAGTTTTGCCCATTTGAGGAACATGAATTGTGAGAAACGACGACGTTTGTGTATTAGTGTGTGCTGTGCACAGCAGCGAACGAAAGTGAATGGACTATTTTCAGTAAGTTGTGGCTGGGAAGGGAGCAACTGGTGCCAGGGCCTTGGTGCCCTCTTATTTGTGCTCCTCTGTAAGACAAATGACACTTGAATAAATACAGGGGAAGTCTTATGACTTGGAGTTTCTGGCTAAACAACTCTGCAGTTATTGTCAATAATGACAGCGCTGATGTTATCCGTCCAGTTTCTAGGATCATTGTTCCTCTGACTGACCTTCAGTTTGACAGAAGAAACAATAGTGTGCGGTAGAAACGCTCCAGTTGCCACTAATACGTGACTTATTACTCCAATAACCGTAGTTTGAGCTACAAGTTTTTGTTCCATATCTCAGATCTGAGTGGAGTTTAACCCTCTGAAGGCCATGTTGTATGTATAGGAGAAATTGGCCTTTCGTTTTCAGAGATCTTAACTCTGCTGCATTTATGATTATTTTTTAAACTGTGTCGTGCTCTGTTGTTTTCTCTCCGTGCTTTCTAAGTTAAGAGTGATGAGCTGTCGCATCTCCACCCTTTCAAGGCTCAAGGTTCAACGCATTCCTGGCTGCACCGGTCAACACAGTTTTAATCCGTTTTCACAGACACAATGTTGTTTGGAATTCCAGTCCCATTCCACTGTGAGCGGTGAAGAGTGGAGACCTTCAATCTCTCCTTGTGGACATACCAGAGAGGGAAATCAGGGGTGGTGGCTGTTTGTGTCCCACATGTTCTCACCAACAAGATATTCGGGCCTCCACTTATCAAGCCTTACACTACCGATTGGTGTAAAGTACAAACTTAGGAGAAAATCACATTTAAGAAAATCCTTACAGTGAATTTAGTGCTCACAGTAATTAGCTCACTAAGGAACAGCTCTTTCCTGTCTGAGTTAACATAAGGCGGATTTATTTATGATAACATTCTCTCCATCACTTCCTCTTTCACGCGCTGTCGTCACGCTCCTCGTGAACAATCGCAGCATCACCAAATCTGGACAATCTCTGGATGTCGCTCTTTAAATATTGTGCAGCTCACCTCGTTCCCAGCGCCTCCATCATCCGCATGACGTCAGAGGTTTCTATCAACCACCTGCTGGACTCGACTCCACCAGCGTCACAGTCTGACTGACAAAATTGCTCTTGTTCAACTCAAGTGCATTTCGTTATTCCCTTCCGTTTCTTCTCATCTAATTGAAATATGATTATATGATGTTTATAAGGGAAGAAATATAACATTGTTCTTCTTATATATGAAGTACTATCACGTCTCAGTTTAAGAGATGACCAGGCAGGGAGCAGGAGACTCTGACTTGACAGGCAGATGAATGCAGTACTAGCACAAGGGCAAAAATAAACTTACTTGGATCCAGCAGAATGAGAGGAGTGTTGAGTGTCCAATAATCCGAGGGGGGAATAAACAGAAGCAGAGTCATGAGGTCGAAAACAGGCAGTCTGTCCAAATTAAAAAACACAGGGAGCACCAGGAACAAACAACTGAAAAACACAAGTCCGGAAGCACACAGACGACAAACTGGAAGGAAGTGAGTGAAAGTGACTGACCTATATACTGGGGAGGATAATTCCAAAGTGAATCCAGCTGCATGAGAAAGGCAGAGCTAATCAAGGAGAGAGAGACCGGGTCCTGAAAGAGTGTGTGCCTGTGTGTCAGGCAGGTAACTGAAGGAGGGAGGAGCTGAGGCCCTGAGCAGGACAGAGCTGAACAAAAAACACTAAAGAACAGAAAACGGGGACAAAACTGTGACAGAAATCATATGATATTTGCAGCTTTAAGAATAAAATCAGTGCCAGACTTATTGTCGTTGCTGCTCTGCATCTGATACAGAAGAAAAACTGGTGTTAATACCGAGCCTCACGTTCGTTATCACATCGTCACAGCCCCGCTTTATTCAAAGGGCGCCACGCTGGAGGAACACATAGCTGCGTGACAGCTGAAAAAACAACACGAGAGGCTCAGGGCGACGTCACAGCCGGCGAATCAGTTGATTCAGCAGAGGCGAGTCAGAGCCGGAGTTTGTTTGTCACCCTGCGAGACAGACTTCACAAGGCTGAGTCAAAGCGCAGGATTAAGTGTGAAAGACACACCAAAACCGCTATGAAAAGTATGAAGAGGAGATGACACCGGCGAGGTTGGCAGCTCCTAACGGCGAGGAGATGGGGTGGGAGATGGAATAACTTGTCAGGGGGGGGTAGTTCACCACAGGCCGGGGATGAGAAGTGCAAAAGTGGTCTGCAGACGCGCTGAGAAACTCACAGGCCTCGGTTTTAGATGACTGGCAAGAACTGGCAACATCTAATTACACGAACTATCCCATCATCCTGAAATGCAGAGTTTTGATTGTAGAGTAAACTAACAGAACAAGCAAGTGACAAATTTATGGCCTCGGCAATGTAAGAAGTGCTTTCTCAGAAATATAAAATAATCATGTGGTATTCTGGTACTCATCCATTACCAAAATCACAGTTTAAATTCCATTTAACTGCTACTTTGGTAGAAAACGGTCTTTTATAAAGCTTAAATTCACTTGTGGATGAGTTCATATAGAGACTTTATGTAAAACTAGAAACTGCCTCAACAAGAAAACATGAAAACTATTTTTAAAAAATGAAGGATTACGTTTTGAATTTTAATCCAGGAACTGGCACCTAACACTTGCTTTGGGCAGGCCATATGGGTCGACTGTTTCTAAATAAATAATTCACCGAAATACAACCCAACCTTTCCACTCATTAATTAAGCATCATTTTTCATACTGGGCCGTGGAAACGGTACAACACAACAATCACAGCTCAACGTCCACCTACACAAATGTTCCACAGGTTTTCAATTTCCACTCAGATCAAACTGTACCAGCTCCTGACAACTGTACAATATATCCAGAGACTTCAGAGATTATTCAAGCCCTTTATTACATTTTCACACCTGTCCACCAATCTACACCCAACAACCAAAACAACAAAGTGCAGAAGTACTGAAACAGTATTAAAGTAGACCTTTCATTCCACTTAGAAAATGATCAGACTGATGAAATCGTCACATCCAGCTCATTGACAGCACCTCTGGTTTCTGTAAAAAGTCTGAGAACTGTGCCAGAAACACGGCTCTACAGTAGTGCACAGTATCGTTGTTCGCCTCGCTCTGTTATCAATCAATTCACAAGGCAGGTTAAGGGTCACAAGCCACATTAGGACGGGGCCGAGCACTCTGCAGGGAGTATTTCCTGTGGGAGTGTGCATGCTGCTGCCAGCGGGAGGTCAAACACCAAGTGGCCTGAAGGTGAAACACAGCGTCTGTATTAAGGAAATGGATTAACTTCGACAGAACAAACGCTAAAGAATGGACGAAAAACTTCCCCACAGCAACCTAATGAGAGCAGCAGATTCACGAATGACTGGCACGTGAGAGTCATCTCTGAAGATTCCTCACATTTTCACCACTCAACATAAAAACTGTGAGCACAGATCTGTGCAAGTATCACAACTACAGAGTCACTTTCCACATATATGTATATATGCATGTATGTGTATGTTGTTAGCGCATGGTTAACATAAAGTTGCCAAGTGATCTAACAGCCGCAAAATTAGGTTCAAATCATTCCAGTGAAGAAAAGCTGAATGGTAAAAAAAAGGTCTACAAAAAGTAGATTAGTAATAATGTGAGCTGATACTTCCCACTGTTACCCTGCTGTTACCAAGCTGTAAAGTGACGTGCTCCCCTTTGTGGAGCTGAGGGTGGGTTTGTTACTAACTGAGTATAAAAATATAAATTTGCTTTAAATTTCAACATCTGGCACAAAAAATGTACATTATGTGCATCTACTCTCTTTCCCACACGTCTAAACATTTTCAAACCTCAAAAATACTTCATCTTCAAAAAAACAACAAAGATTTATTTCAGTTGGTGAAATACTTAAATACAACTTGTTATTTCTGTGCAGCTTTCTGTTTGACACGTACAGGCGGGACCTGCCGCTTTGTAACAGTAGATAAATGAACTGCAAATACCTGAAACAGCAGGGAGGCAGTTCTTTACAAATCAGCAACATGTGTCGCTAACACAGTTCACACAGTCACTTTACCTAAACCTCTGAACGCTCTGCAGACAAATCAATAATGATGGCAGTGGTGATATTTATTATTTTAAATATCTGCATGATTCAAATATTGTCTGATGACTGAGTTTTTAAAAACCTGATTCGCCTCCAGAGAAGCTAAACGTACAGTAAACAAAGTGCTGTGACCTTCATCACGTTCATCGCCGTCAGGTTCATCTAAGCCCACGGCCCCCAGGCTCCAGTGAGACCTGGGTCACACCTGGGGTCATCATCAGGGAAGTTAATTGGTGAAGCACTTTTCTGGTGCTGGTGCAGCCTGCTGAGCAGGTAGTCCACCACTACAGGGAACTGGTCGGACACGTCGTCTCTCTCCTCTGGATCCTTTTCTACGTCAAACAGCATCACGGACTTCAGAGGATCTGCCTTGGAGGGACTCGGCTCAGAGCTGTTGTGGCCAGGCCGTGGGAACCAAATGTCACAACCTGGAGGACGTAACGTTTAGGATGTTAGCAGCAGTGTTGGAAAGTACTAAGTAAGTACATTTACTGTAGTACCATGTGGAGTATTTCTAATGTATGCTGCTTTAAGGTTTAAACTCTGCTCTGCTGCTTTCAGAGGGAAACGTTTCGCTTTTTACTGCACTACATTTACGTGACAGTTGTAGTTTGATATAGAAAAACAAAACATACTAACCTTATAAAATAAAATGCCTCATTAAAGAATAAATCCCTGGCTCCCAACGTTTTTCGTCAACACTACAATGTTGTAGTTCCTTGTTAGGTTTCAGAAGTCTAAGGGCTGGAGGCTGCAACTTCAAAATGATTTATTGCCTGATTAATTTATTAAGTCAAAAAAACTGTAAAGTGACTATTTAAACTGCTGCTGGGGGGGGGGGGGGCGGGGGCATGCACAAAGAAAACATACAACCTCCACGCAGAAAGGCCCCAGCCAGCCACCAGGCTACAACCCAGAGGCGACAGTACTCACCACTGCACTGCTGTACGGCCTAGATATGCTTATATAATAGTTAAAGAATTAGCTGATGGTGAACTAATCGATTAATGATCCGAATACATCTTCCACTGATCAGCAGAGATAACAAATGAATTCCTGTTTGTGCACATGCATGCGTGATTTTCCACTTCCCACTTAGACTAAACATGCGATTACTGGTGACAAAACACATGGACCTGGGTAGCCTGTCAGCAGCTTCCAGTTCAAGAATCGAATGGCAGCGTGAATGGACACGTTGAAGCCGGAGTTGGACGAGGAGTCTCTGCTGGACGCCCGAGCCAAAGTTAACCGACGCTCCCTGCCTGGACCTACAGAAGGGTCGAGGACAAAAACGGTTATGTTAGACTACCACTGGATTCAAAGCACCCTGTGTAAACCTTTTGACTATGTAGACTGGCACCGCATGGAGGTACGTAATTAGAATCATGGTCAGTATCAAGTGAAGGTGTGAAAATAAATACAGCAGTAAGAAAGAACGCTTTTTGTGCTGCTGCAGTATCAGCAGAGAAACTGAGTCGTTCTCTTTAAGAACAGAAATTGTTTTAAGCATTAATGTCCTCAAACACATGGCACTTGTGTGGGGATGTGGTCAACTCACCAGTCCTTCATTTCTGCCAAGAACAATGAAGAATGTGCCGTTAATGAAGTTGGGTCACAGTTAGCATCATTTCATTATTCACAAGGCAAAAGTAAATCATTTACCCTTCTTCCGATGTTGTGCACACATTTCTGCAGCCTCCTGCCATGAGCTATTTCTGCTCTTACGCAAAATGTCTCCCAGAAGTGAGCACACATGTCTACGTTTTAAAAAAGGAAAGAGATCTGGCCTTGGGAGTATTCTCAGGTTCATGCCATGGTTGACCTCGACAATATGGTTCTGATTAGACAGATTTGCAAGTAATTTCTGCCTCCTAACGCTGTCAAAACAAGTATTTCTTCACATTCTTTGAGATATACAAATCCCCGCCCACACAAAGCCCACGTTCCCATTGGAGCTCGTTTGATGGAGCCGCTTCCACCACAGCGACATGACGGGAGAATTAAAACATTTCCGATCTCAGCGTTTTTGCAACCACATGATAAAAGCTTCGACATTGAATTCTTCACTGATCGTCGCACAAATGACATGCGGGTATCTTAATTGCTCTCACATGCACAGAGACGGGCTGCTCAGTGCAGAGTGATCCCAGAATTAACAGCTCAAATCTGCAGAGCTGAAACACATGCATAAAAAAGGGGTGGTACTGGCAGATTCAGGTAAGAAGAAGGGAGGATAAACAAACTAAGTTCTGCAAACATCAGTTGTAGATTTACTTTGAGGAGCACTCTTCACTGTCTACTGCTTACATGTATTCTTTGCAGCAGAGAAAAAGAAGGACTTACTCATCAGGATCAACAGCAGGATGATCCGCAAACAGGCTCAAGGAAAAAAGAGGCAGAGGAGAGGCAGGGAGATGGAGAAGAGACCCTGAGAGAGAGCCGAGAGAAGAGTGCGGTGGGGAAATTTGGTGGTGATTTAAGGCTTGGGCCAAATCCAGGGTTTCTCTCTCTACAAGTGAGAAGTTCAGGGACCGCTCTGCACCCCACTTAGCCGGGGTCCTCGTTCACACACAGTGCAAGAGCAGAGAAGAAAAGCGACTTGAAAGAAGAAAAGCGAGTAAAAAGGGACAAGATTCTTTTCATGAGCTAAACAGAAGAATTCCAAGAAGCCTGAAGGGAGAGTGAGAAGAAACGTGGAGAAGCTGGGTTCACAGTGAATAAAGGAAGGAAAGAGGAAAGGAATCTGACACTGGAATGCACTAAGATGGCTTTTAATGCACTTTTCCTCTCCACTGTTGCCTTACGTGCTTGCTCAAGTGGGACTGTTGGGTTTTCTACATTTATTTGTATATATTA
>JAUYWH010000004.1:2671064-2703268 GCA_034779795.1 Ctenopoma multispine
TTCAATAAAACACTTCAAACTGAGAGTATCTGTGTCTGGCATTTTAATCGGGTCCCCGAACCATACCTAGCCTTACACAAATGTAAGAGAGTTATGTGTTTCACCTGAGATCGTGAAGCTCCGACCCCGAACCCGTGATGAGCAGGAACTCTCCAGGTGTCAGCTGGGTGATGGTGACTTCAGCGTAGACTCGTCCAGTGGGTGTCAACATGTGGCTGATATTAGTTTGGCCCACCTGAGAACACACCGACCAGAATGAGATATACCTGAACTACTTTGAAAGGAAAAGTCTGGTTGTGTGATCTTCAACACGTGCTCCACCTTAGGCATAGTGTTGGCAAACAGACGGTCCAGCAGCCTGTGAGAGTCTTTCCCCTTCACTATAAACTTGCCAAAAGGCGTCAGGTCGATCACTCCCACCTTCTCCATCACCAGCTTGCACTCTCTGCCAACTGGTCCAAACCAGTTTGTGCGTCGGAAACTGGGCCTGAGCACAGCACAAAATCAGTGCTTCACACGTGAGATGTGTTGTTTTAATGCGAAGCAACTCATTTACTGGCCCTTTTTATTGACTTCACTGCACAATGTACAACTGGCATGTATCAGTAACGAATGAACAATGGTGTACAGTTAGAGGAGACTGTTAGATGATGTATGGTAAGCCAACTGAGAGTCCTGGACGGGAGCTCTGAGTGAGCGCTCCTATACACACAGCATCACTTACATTTATGTTTGTATGTTTGACATGAGCACACAGCTGTGGTAACAGAGACACTATTAAAGGTTTATTAAGCTTACTTGTATCCAACGTCGTCTCCAGGTTTGTAGAACCAGTGAGGTTGTTCCCAGCCAGCGTGAAAGCCCATTGATGCTTTCTCCTTCAGCAGCTCATAAACACCACTTGTTCGACTCGTTGGCCGACCGGCGAAGCGCTCCTCCTTGGGGTAACCAACTGGAGAGTCCAACAGAGCGAGGGGGAGACAGCAAAGAGTTTAGTGGTAGCAAAAAGAGAAGTAGTGTTTGTAGAGCCAATGTGAGGTCAGATTAAATTCTTCTTACCCACATTGTTGTAACCGTAGGATTCTCGAGCTTTGGCACACATGAAAGGCACATCTGTCCATTTGCCATAGCGGTTGGGGTCGCATTCAATGAGGTCATAGGGAGGCTCTCCATTTCTAATCCAGTCACTCAGGAACTTACCGATACCGCCGGCATGAATAATTCCATACCTGAAGGCAAATCCTACAGTTACGGTTTAAGCACTGTTAACTTTGAGTGGATGTACAAACAAGCTGGTCACGTCAATAAAAACTAAGATGACAAAATGCTCAAACATTACCATTTACCATTATGATGATAAAATGTATTAAAGGTATTTTTAAGGCTGGGGAAGCTACCAGAAAGAACAGGATTGATGTTTGTAACCCTCCCCATAGATGTTCACTAAATTAAACTGTATAGATATGTGGTAACTGTAAAGATAACACAGCTATAAGCTCAGACGCATTAAAAGATGTAAACATTTAAATTGCACAAAAGATAAAATTGAACTGAAACTATACATTTTGTCAAAAGACTAAAAAACTTAAATCAGGTGTCAAACCAATCTTCATACACACACCCAAAGCCAATTGCAGTCCAGTAGTTGCGAACTCCTTGATGTGGTCCCACCATTGGCAGCAGGTCGGGGGTGTACGTGATTGGTCCAGACACGATGTTGATGATGTCAGCTTTCTTCAGCACGGGAACCATCTCCATGGCCATCTCAACATGCTCCATTATCCTGTCGAGGTCCGACTCAAACAGCTCCTTACCGAAACCTGCAGCAGCCACACAGGACGCAAAGCGGATAAGAAACATGTTTAACGTGCAAGAAAAAAAAACAAAAAACACTTGACTGGCTGACAGACCTGGAGGAACTCCATCTCTGACCCAGGAGTCCTGTAGCACCATCTTCTCCATCTTTTCATACGGGCCAAAGAGCAAGCCATCTCTTTCCTGACGCAGGTAATAAGATCCCTCCAGGTCCCTGATGACAGCCAGCTCCTTCTTCAGAGCCTTCACCTCTGGTACTGTTGCTGTCACTACATACTGATGATGCACCGGGATGGTGGGGTGTTCAAACCCAATCATCTTGCCCACCTCCCGGGCCCAGAAACCTGAAAACCAACAGAAAAGAACTCTTACTGAACATATTTTCGCCACTTCAGCTGCTGATCAGTATTTTAGTTAAGTATCAATTAAAGGAACAGTTCAACATTTTGTCATAAAGTCCTTTTAGGTTGTACAGCTTTACACCACTGTACCAATCTCTGGAAAATAAGCAGTTTGTTTACCATTGAGCCTATAATATAGTTTTTATTTCACCTTAAGCAAGAATAGTGACGACAAGTATAGATTTCTATCTTTCAACATTTGGTAGGAAAAGTGAATAATTTTTCCAGTGTAAACAGAATGCATTTAATGCAGGACAGGACAAAGCTTCATATTAAAAAAGATCAAAAGATCAGAGACTGATCATTCAAAACTCTGACAAATTCAATCCAACAAACTGCTAATGCTTTCAAAAGACATCATGTGGCTTCATAACATGAGACACCAGCCAGCCTCAGGTTTGTAAAACCAATCAAAGATCTAACAACACTAGGCCTAAAAGAAAGTCAGCTGACTGAAAAAGGATTCTTTCCCAGCTTGTTCCAGTAAGTAAAGGAGTGTTTGCCCACTATAACGAACAGGGGTCCTTCTGAAGAAAAGGATTTATTCAATTAGTTGAATGATTATTTTTATTGACGATGTTATAGTTTAACATGACTTTTTAAATAACTGTTACTGTACTGTACCTGGACAACTGCACAACTCCAATTCACTAAAATGTGCATTAACTGGCCACTTGGGGGAAGCAGAAATGAGCTACACAACACATAATTATTTGTTTCTAAATGCTCCACCATCTTTATCAGCTTAATCTCGTGACGTGTAAAATGTAAAATTTGAATAACTGCTGCTTGATCTGTGTGCAGGACAAGATCTCTTTGTGCCAACTCAGCAGCTGCGACCAGCGGCGTGAGTCCAGAGCCAGCCGGAGCACCGAGACCCGTTGATCTCTGCTGCTATCTTCAGCCGCATGTTGCAAGAGCGATAATTATAAACGCAAGTCAACAAACTCAAGATAAGATTTAAATAAATTCCCACCTCCCACTAATATTTCTGAATGCTGTTATTCTGTGTAACAGCATTCAAGTCTGCAGCCTTGAAACATATAATACGTATGTGCACACATGAACTTTATCCATGGTGACGGAGGCACTATGGCTGTATGCACACAACATTAGATCAAGTTTCATGCAGCTTAGGCAAGAGCTGGGCTGCAGAAGGACATGCAAACCAGATGTCTGCACAGAGTGAATATTCACTGGGTTACCCAGAAACAGAGCACTGATGAATGGGGTCAATCAAGTTCACAAGAATTTTGTGCACAAAAAAAGAGCATCAGCACAACAGCAAAATGCTAAAAATGGTCTGCCAGGAGGTGTGCAAGTGCTGCTGCTTCAAGATTGGATGAAGTCTGAACTGTTGGCCTGTTTGGATTGGCTGTTAAACACAGTGGAGGCAGAAGGCCAGCAGGGCCACAACATGACTGGCTTCAACCACAGTAGAGAATGTGCAGATTCAGGGGTACAAGGAAGCAAATTCATATCCCAATGAGCTTGATGATGTGAATGCAGCTGCAGAATATGTACTCCTTTAACTTTATTTTTCTTTTGCCACTGTTCAGTTTGACCTGTTGCTGCAGAATAAATGTGTCAAATGAGAAATATGCATGACATTTAAATCAATACTGTATGTGTTACACAATATCTAAAGGAGGGCAAGCAGGGAAGACTAGACTAAAAAGCGAATTCCTGAACCTTGCCAGATAATGAAGGAACAGCAACAAGGACGAAAAGAGTTGTTCCTAAATAACCTGAAAACCGGTACTATCCAGTTTGAGCCGAAAGCTCTTTTGCTTTAACTCTGCAAGCAGTGGCCAGTGTGGCAAACATCTGCTGTCGTAGGGTCCACAGATAACATGTTTTGCAGAGCAGTGAGATTGGCAAATGTCTGCAATGTGGCAAACAAGTGCTGCATGAGACCTGTAATCATGGTGCACCAATCTAAATGAAATAGGACGCCAGAATTAACTGAAAAAATATATGCACTGTAACTGAGACAAACTGAAAATTTCTATTCTATTCAAGCCAAGTACTAACCTGCTGTATTGACAATGCGATTTGCGCGGATTGTTCCATGGGGAGTCTGGATGTCCCACTTGCCATCAGCAGTTGGGTTGAGGGACGTGACAGGGGCTGGGTTGTAGATCTGGGCACCGTACATACGAGCCCCAGCAGCCAGAGCCATCGTCAAAGAGTAAGGATCAATGTGGCCGTCTCCTGGAGTGTACAAACCTGCCAACACCTGAAAATATACAAAATCCTTCATATAACAACAAGGACATGTTCATTATTATGAATAATTTATTGAAAAAGCTTGTTTCTTGTGGCATATCTACAGTTTCACTTATTTCATCATTGCACACATTTCAATCGACAATTTTTTGATGGTTTAAAGGTTTATTTATTTTTCTGCAGAATGTGGCACAAGAGAAAAACTGGAAGCTCCAAAACAAAATGGTTTGTCCTCTGAGGAGCATGAATATACCCAGTGATTATAATTAAAATCTTGCAAATAATGCATTTTAGCTTTCAAAAGATTCAACTAACAGACGTTAAAGGTGTGTTTACTTTTATTAAAGCTAAAGCTAGTTAGCTCGGCTCAGCATGGGAGCATGTACATACAGCTGTCCTGGCTCTGATATAGTCGGATTTTATACTCTTATTATTTGGTGAGTTTAAGAGATGCTGGTAGGTGAATCTTCCCAAATCTGACTGTTTTGTTTGTAATTTGCTGCTCGACTAAAATTAGTAGCAGCTAAATGCAGCTTCATAATTCACGGACAGACATGAGAATGGTATTGATTCTAACTGTCAGCAAGGACGCAAATAAATGCATATTGATCAGGGACATGTACAAAGGAAACTGTATGTTAAAAACTTTTAAGCCAACATGTGGTTGATCATTATTGACTATTTAATCCACCAATCAATCATTAACCCACAAAGTTCACATTCTCTGTGAGGATAAAACCTCTGCAATGATCTATGTAGTGTTCCAGTCTTTCATACAGACCTTTTCTATGTTGAGCAGAGGGAAAAGTTCTTGGACTTTCTCCGGTCCGATGAGGTACTGTGGTGTCACATGCCAGTGCGTGCGGGTCATCTGGTACTTCATCTCATCCACTCGAGCTGACGTTGAAGCAATTCGAACACTGCCGGGCTGATGAAAGCCTACTGCCTTCAGAGAAAGACAATATGAATCACAAATGATCACACCTTTACACTGTGAAAAACGGAGCAAAGAACCACACCTGTCCAGTTTCAGCCTCCAGAGTCTCATATAACTTAATGCTGTCATAGTGGACTTTCTTGAGGTTGATGCCTGGATGGTAATATGTTGTCAAACCCGCCTGAAAGAAAAACACACAAATGACCATGATTGATGATAAGAAATTACATCCATGAAACACAATTACAGACTCCGACTTTAAAGCAGCATTAGCTGATTTATTCAGCCAGTAGGGGGCGGTATAAAGAACCTATCAACACAGCACTGCTCTGTTCTTGGTTTCTACTACGTCCTGACAACAAATCGAGTTATTTACCTGCTAAATGCTCCACAGTGTTGACCAGCTGGTTGCTAACTTTGTCTGTCTAATGTTCTACATTATAGTATTCAAAGCTAAAAGTGCTGCCTGCTGCAGCCAAGAGTGAACCAAAACAGCAAAACTATAGGCCAAAAAACCACAACGCCAAGCTAGAAGCTGAGGAGTCGTCCCTACACACCGACAATCTTTTGATTCATTCGAATGGATTGAATTTAATTAATTTCCTTTTCTTCAATTCAAACTAGCATAACGAATTGTTATTTTTATTCTACTACAAAGACTGTCTGTTTCTTCTGGGGGCTTCTGTTTCCTCCAACAGCCAAAAAACATGGACCTTAAGTCCCCTATCAACTGATCGACCTGGCAACCTGCATGCATGCTGGAATAGGCCCCTGGTGAAGAGAGTAACTGAATACGAGTTCCCTATTTGACATGTCAAACATGTATTAATAGTATTACATTGAAGTGCCTGTAAATGAATGAGGGAGTTTAGAAGGGTAAGTGGGTCAAGAATCCAAGATGTCTTGTAAACCTATAAGGTGACAGCTGCCCATGTGACATACGATGCTACTACTGAACAGAAACGGCTGTAAACAGTTTCACTAAACAAGGCTGTCGAGGAAGAGGCAGCTTATAGTTTAATTTTCTGCTGGCATTAAAGCCTCAGTTGGAATATTCAGCATTATATTAATGTGACAGTAAGATTAAACTAAAACATGTCTAAGTGACAGTGACTTCATTTTACATCTACTGCACTTTGTGGACAAGCATATGACAGTGCAGACTTTGGTGAACCTACAGCATGCCAGGTGGATCCAGCTGTCAGCTCAGACTTCTCCAGCAGCACCACGTCCTTCATGCCACCTTTGGCCAGGTGGTACGCCAAACTGACTCCCACACACCCACCGCCGATGATCACAGTTTCTGCAGTGTCCTTCCACCTCTTTCCCAAACCTGAGGATGCATTACTGAAAGCAAAGGAAGAGAAATAAGTTTGATTAACTGCAAGTAAAAAAACGCTTTTACTTCAACCCCCTCACCTGTCTTCAGTTTGTTTCCCTGCAGTACAGCAGAAAGTCCTGTGAGCAACCCCTCGGTATGCGACTACATCTCTTCCAAACTTAACATTGATTAAGCTTAATATCCGGGACATATTGTGGTCTTCTTCGCTTAAAGCATAAGCTGCCCCCTCTCACTGGACCCCTGCGCTGCTGTGTGGAGTTACAAATATCCCTCTTTTGCGCTGACGGGCGCGTTGGCACGCCCACAGGTCGAGTACCAAGCGAGGACGCAACTTCACCCAGACAGCTTAACTCTTTCTGTGCCAGAGACCCCAGAATGTAGGTCACACAGCCCAAAAGAAGGAGTAAATGTGTCAGTGCATTGAATTCATTTATTTCTTATGAGAATCTATAAGAAGCCCACATAACAATTCTACATCTACTGTGATGTAGCAGCAAACGTACATTTTGTAAGAGTGGCTAAACAAGTATCGATGGAACAAATATCATGATGTTATGTAGTTGAACAGGCTGTAGCTTAGTACCAGTCTTTCAGTTTTTGACAGACCTCACTCCTCAGATCGTTCTTATTTTGGAACAGGAATGATGCTCCATGCAAACATAAGTGCAGCTAAAGCTACTCCAGCAGCTGCCTGATGGAATAATAAGAGAGTTGAAGTAATGTGATTCATTAGTTAATGGATAAAGTGTTTTTTTTACATGCAAAAAGGCCAATCAATACTTACATCTAGCTTCTCATGAATGAGGATTTATCATTTTTCTTTGTCTCATATGGTGGTAAATTAGTTGCATTTCTTGGCAATGATTCCATTGTGACACATTTTCATGCATCTATTGTTGAAAACTAACACTTCAGCAGTTTCTATTATAGTTTGTCCATTTGAAAAAACATCTTCATCCACAATTGTGAATTCACTTTTAACATCTAACGGCAGGAAAGGTAAAGAGAAGAGGAATCAGTCAAGTTCACTGTGCTGTCCACAGGCTTACACGGATGAAATCCAATGAGACCGCACAGTCAACACAACACAACAGTGAAAATATTTCATTTCATTTCTGCAAGAACAATAGGTTGTTTTTGCAAACTTGTGTAAGGAGGATGTTAAAAACTGAGAATAGGCGGATCTTAAAGAGACATCAGGAGCCCCCCCCCCCCCCCTCTCTGATTATAAGTGCAGCATGGATCGCTGCACAAACCCCTTTACCAACTCGAAAGGAAACTGTAGCTGAGACCAGTGGACCTGTCAGTGCTGCAGCACCATGGCACCAGCTGGAGCAAAGAAGGCGAGTGCGCGGACAGGGATGATGCAGCGTTAACGTTTTTAGTTTCACTTGTTGCATCAACTCAACTTTTGAAGCCGCAGCTTGTTGGATTTAGAAGGAAGTGCGTGTGTGCATGTCTGTTTTATTAACCTGCATTGTCCACATCTTTCTTTCTGTTGCGCAGAGCGTTTTGGAGCGGCTGGATGCAGGAGAAGTCGTAATCGGAGACGGAGGCTATGTCTTCGCCCTTGAGAAGAGGGGTTATGTCAAAGCGGGACCATGGACACCTGAGGCTGCTGCCGAGCACCCTGAGGCGGGTACTACTCTTTTTTTTTATTTCGTAATGTTTAACAGTTTTGTGTCAGTTAATATATGTCATACCAACTTGTTGTTTCAGTGCGGCAGCTGCACCGGGAGTTCCTGAGGGCTGGCTCCAATGTCATGCAGACATTCACTTTTTACGCAAGCGACGATAAACTGGAGAACCGAGGCCACACTCAGCACTTCACTGTGAGTGTTTTTAATCTGCGTGCCTGCAGCTGCTCAGAAGTCTCATCAGATGATGGGGGGGCGGGGGTCTGACAGCAGTGTTGGCATGAGAGAGTTGAACGCTCTTGCATTTTGTGTTGTCTTCTTTCTTGAAATTGCAGGGGAAGCAAATCAATGAAGCGGCCTGTGACTTAGCCAGGGAGGTGGCCGATGAGGGGGACGCTCTGGTTGCAGGGGGAGTTTCCCAGACCCCTTCTTACCTCAGCTGCAAGAGTGAGGATGACGTCAAGGCCACATTTAAGAAACAGATTGATGTCTTCGTCCAGAAAAAAGTAGACTTCTTGATTGCAGAGGTATAGACTCTATAAACACACGAGAAATAAATAAATGTTGCACTTCTATAAGGGAGGCAGAGTGAGCTTTCTGGACTCTTAGTCCTTAGCAGAGGTGTAATGTTGCATATACCCACCTCTGGGCAGGGGGATTTACCATATACTTCCCTAAAAATAGACATGGGTATCAGTCCACATCTTGCAGAGTAAGGCTGCAGACAATCATGTTACACTTCTCTTTGTAATCTGGCGCTACAGAGACTTGTTCGCTGACATTAGCCTTTAAGGCAACATTAACTGCCCCCAGTAAATCTAGTAATCTAGTAATGAAAAATCTTGCAGTGTTAAACACATTTCTGTCTCTTAAGTGCATTAACTCATTGTCATAATGGCAGCGAGGATCATGTTGGAACAGGGTTTATTAGAAAGTTAGTACATGTAAGTTTGGAGCTGAACCAACTCTGGGCAGGGCTGATCGTCAGCACCTCCTCCATCCTTTTCACTGGAATGTATTTCAGCTTACAGTAAGTTTTATATTCTGCCACTTGGTGACAGTAGAAACATGACGTGACAACAACACTGGTTTGTCCTTTGCTGAAGTTTATATGAAGTTGTTAGCAAACATTTTCTTATTTAAACATCCAGGTTTTAACATGCATTACATGACGTGAACACATCATGGCCGTTGGCGCTATAAAAATATTAATAATGAACTGTTTTAAGTTTATGTGATCTTTTTGCTGTCTTGCAGTACTTTGAGCATGTGGAAGAGGCTGAGTGGGCAGTCCAGGTTTTGAAAACCACTGGCATGCCTGTGGCTGCAACTCTCTGTATTGGACCTGAAGGAGACCTGAACGGAGTCAGCCCCGGAGACTGTGCTGTGAGACTCGTCAAAGCTGGTATGACGATCTCTGTCTATTGTATGTACACTTTAAAAAGTCTTACGTGGGCTGAAGGAGGTTGAAGACATGCTGGGCTCTTGTTATACTTTGAGAAATCTGTGCTTTTCTTCCCTAAAAAAACATTATTATAACAGTTTAAAGACGCCATTGTTGCATGTTTTCTCTCTGCAGGAGCTCAGATTGTGGGCGTCAACTGCCACTTTGACCCTCTGACCTGTGTGAAGACGGTGAAGATGATGAAGGAGGGAGTGGAGAAGGCAGGACTGAAGGCTCATTACATGAGCCAGCCTCTGGCCTACCACACTCCTGACTGCAACCGCCAGGGTTTCATTGACCTGCCAGAATTCCCTTTCAGTGCGTATACACATTCACTTCAGTCCATATGTCCAGAGGAGTTAATAAACTCACCACAACTTTTTAAAAAATTTTGACAGGTCTGGAGCCGAGGATCTTGAGCAGGTGGGACATGCAGAAATACGCCAGAGAAGCGTACAACGCTGGTATTCGCTACATCGGAGGCTGCTGTGGATTTGAGCCCTATCACATCCGTGCGCTGGCCGAGGAGCTGGCACCTGAGAGGGGTTTCCTGCCTGCAGGTTCTGAGAAGCACGGCAGCTGGGGCGGTGGCCTGGAGATGCACACGAAGCCATGGGTCAGAGCTAGGTAGAGATTTTCTTTTCTCTACACTGTGAGTGATTTTTAGTTACTTTAACTATAAATTGAGGTAAGTGAATATAAAATAGATCTAAATCAGGAACTGAAGTGTTCTGAAAATTAAAACTGCACGTATATTTGCATATTTACATTAAGATGATACAAATCACGTTATTCCACTAAATTCTTGTGAATTCATCTCTGTAGGGCCCGTCGTGACTACTGGGAAAAGCTCAAGCCTGCGTCTGGACGTCCTTTCTGCCCCTCCATGTCGTCGCCCGATGGCTGGGGGGTCACCAAGGGTCACGCTGACCTGATGCAGCAGAAGGAGGCCACCTCTGGGGAGCAGCTGAAGGCTCTCTTCGACAAGGCCAACAAAGGCCACTGAGCTTTGTAAGGAGGAGCTGAGGGGTGGCGTGTGAGAAGTTAACCTCACACATTCCCTTACGTTTACATACCGCAAAGTTTAAATGCTGAAGTTCCTAATATCTGTTTAGGACCATTTTTACTCTCTGTGGAACATTGGTATCACATGCAGGCAGGCTAACATCAGCTGTCCAGCCTTAATCCACAATGAGGGCCTGCTTCATTACAGTAATCACATCTGCAAGCCTTTTTAATAATACTGACAACAAAAGAGCAGCTGTGAAAGCACCAAATCAAAATGTAAGTCCTACTCATCACCTGTACTAAAAAGAAAACAATTCGCCTTTTGTATTAAACTGGCATGAAAATTTGGATAACATAATAAAGTTCCTGTTAAATCCTGTTTAATTTAATTTAGCTAATGTTTAGTTTTATGTGGTTTGCGGATTAATTTGTTCCTGAACAAGAATCTTTGATAACGTTATTTAGTAACTATGTGCTCTTATTTTGAAATAAAGGGTAAAATTAGTTTGCAATGGTTCAAAAAACATAAATCAGATTTTGTTTGTGCATCGTGTGTTAATTGTTCTGTTTTATGCAAAACATTGTTTCCACTGTTTTCATCCATTATATGTGAAGACTGTTGGATCACACTGGCGGTAAAACTCCACTTCTTTGTTTGCCATGAGAATGAAACATTTGTAAGTCCCATAAAAGAATCTGTAATCGCATGATCAATTTTCAACAATGTGAGGGTTGCAGTTAGTGTTTTAGTGTCCACAGATTCACATTTTTGCTGGTATATTCATCATGAAGTCTCACAAGTTGTGAGACATCAAGTACATCAACAGATCCAAAGTTTTTCTCGATAACTTGTACGCTGTAGTCTTTCGTCTTATGTCAAATCTTTATTATTATCTGGATAACTCTCATAATCTTAGTTTCTCTTTCAAGAGGCTGAAGTGTGACATTGGATGACTCTACCAAATGTCAGCAATTACAAAAAGTTCTGATTGTATCAAACACACCAACTATCTCATCATTGATCTCTTACTGGATATTAAAAAACATAACAAGTGCTTATGCTGCCATCTGGTGGATTTTGTAGGTCTTCAGTAAGAGGAAGTAAACCTTTAGCCTCTCAAGCCTTTGTGAACTGAGACTAAAATTAAATGTAAAGTTTTAAAAGTTTTTGTTTGTGCTTTTATTTCCAAAGAGCAATTACTGAGGTATGATTTACTACTTGAGTGTGTGTTTTTATGCTGGACAGGTGCATTTTGTCAGAGCGGTTTTCCTGTGGTTTTTCTCTTACATATTTATTATTAACCTAGACATAAAAACAACCCTAGCAAAAATGCACGACCTTCACCCAGTGAACAGCTTTTAAAGTCTTTTCAAACCCTTCAACGTGCTTTCGTTAGCTCTACCACCAGGGGCCCCAGTCTTAATGACAGTAAGCACATTTCCTGCTCTCTGTCTGTACTGTGAAGGTTTTACCTCTACTGATATCATGTTAAAATACCTTTACACCAACATAAAAACACGTGTAGGGTTGTTTTAGCACCAAAGGTCAGAACAAAAATACGTTTCTTTCTTGTTGTTGTTGTTTGTGATTACATGTGTTTTGTCCCAGTCGGCCTTCCGCAACGTACCATAACGTCAGCACGTTCCGTGCGTGCTTGCGTCATGGGATTGCCCACGTGCAGATGTTTATGCTCCTCGTGCACGTCTGCAAGAGAGCGAGAGCCAGAGAAAGAGAGAGAGAGAGAGAGAGAGAGAGAGAGAGAGAGAGAGAGAATATCGAGCAAAGAGAGAAAAGGAGACATTTACACACTTTATTAACGACACTAATGTAATTAACTAAAACGAAGAGCGTGGATTTATTTCCTGTTGTTTGTTGCCCGTACATTAAAGGGGATTATGGTGCCTTTAGGTATAATGGGGAAAATCATGCACGTACTTATGTCGGTGAAGACTTTTTGACATCCAGGGGAAGTTCTCTAGAAGTTAAGTCATGTCAGCTGGACTTGTCTCTTGTTAAGTTGTACATGTACATAACGTGTGTGACGTAGTGTTTCTCAGCAGCCCAAATGAAGTGATTTGTGTATATATGACTACAATTTCATGAAATGACTGTTATTATTCTCCCGACATGTGTAGGCGATGTTACATGTGCTTTGTGGGCATTTAGCACATCCTGTATGCGGTTGTTTTGTCTCCCTTTGTGTTACTTTTTGCTCTCCTTATGGTTATTTGGGGGCTTTTATGTGGTTGCATTGCCTCTTCGGCGTTGTATTGTGCCTTTATGTGGTTGTTTTGTATCCTGAACTACAAATCAGAGGAAAACATTGTACTTTTATTTTACAGCAATATTTTCTTGTTACCTTCTGTAGCTTTACATTATAATAAAAATCTTTATAAACGAACAAAATGATGATGTATAATTTACAGGTTAAGAATTTATAGATTCGGTGAATAGGGTTAATATACATAATAAACAAATACACAATAATAATACATTTACATGAATATTAATTTTAAAGTTATCTGCACCCACGTGTCTGATCTGACAACATTTTAAACTTAAAAATTACGTTTTGATATTTGCTTTATGGTGGATTTCAAAGCTACAACAAATAACTTTCCTATTTCCTATTTCCATCACGGGTCTTGAAGGGAACATCTGGATGTGAGGGGGGGGGGTGCAGCAGTTAAATCCCTCCCCGGATTTGACAAACGCGCACGCACCTTCACTGCTTGTAAACAGAAGCTCACACGTGACACCGAGAGCCGCGCCGCGCGACCGCATTGTCTGGTGGTGGTGGTGGTGGTGTGGGGGGGGGACAAAGAGCGACACAGTCCGCGCGAGCGTCGGGGTGCAGGTGAGCAGCCAGGTGTCATGACAACCTGCCCCAAAATGAGGCCGAGTCCCCCTCTTCGGTTTCACCGCTGCGTCCGGTGAACTTCTCCGTGTGCGGTTCGTTTCGGAGGTGGACGACGTTAGCTCGGCGAGCAGCGGGCGAACACGGAGCTGGAAATCCTTTGTTTCGCCTTTTAGTTTAGTCGCTCGTTCGCTTCGGCTGCGCCGGATTTTAACGTTACGCTACTTTTCTCGCTGGTGTCTAACGGTCGTTAGCTACCGTTAGCATCTAGCCTCGACACGAGAGGAGATTTTCCAGCCAGATTCGTTAATCTACTTATTTTTTTCCCTCTCCACTGGCTGGATGACATGTCATTCACCATGGAGGATAACCTAGAGTCCGGGTGGGTGTCCGTCAGACCCAGAGTCTTCGATGAAAAAGAGAGGCACAAATTTGTTTTCATTGTGGCCTGGAACGACATCGAGGGAAAGTTCGCCATAACCTGCCACAACAGAACCGTGCAGAGACGGGCCACTTTTCTGGACCCGCTCCTCGACTGTAGCCACGCCGTCGCCGCTGCTGCTGCGTTTCCTGTCCCCGGCGCCTCCGCGGCAGAAAAACACACAAAAAGTCTGGTTGCGACCAGGAAAGACGGAGTCTGCCAAGCGGGTAAAGTTAGACCGCACTCCGTCCCCAAAGGAAAACCGACAACAAAGAGTGTTGCTGGGGATAAGAAGGCGTTAAAAGTCGGCGGTTCGAAGACATTAGAGTGTGTGAGTCATTCGTTAGAGACGTGGGATATTGTGACACCTAAAGTAATAGATATCGAGATTCTGGACCCCGTGGATGTGCTGCTTTCTCCGGATGAAGCAGACCCAGGCGACGGTGAGACCGGCGGCCGTGAGGACTTCAGCTGGGCCGGGCTGTTCTCCTTCCAGGACCTGAGGGCAGCTCACCTCCAGCTATGCGCCGTTAACTCTGACCTAGAGCCGTGTTTACCCTCGTTCCCAGAGGAGCAGTCCGGAGTGTGGACGGTGCTCTTCGGGGGCTCCGGGGTGTCGCAGCGGGAGACGGACGCCCTGTGCTACCAGCTACAGGTGTACCTCGGTCATGCCCTGGACACCTGCGGCTGGAAGATCCTCTCGCAGGTGCTTTTCTCTGAGAGCGACGACGTGGAGGAGTACTACGAGAGCCTGAGTGAGCTGCGGCAGAAGGGCTACGAAGATGCGCTGGATAGGGCCAAAAGACGCATGCAAGAGGTAAAATAAACCATTTTATTGTGTGTAGTAGAAAGAGAAGCTGCTAACACTTGTTTTTTTATGGTGAGAGGTTACAAAAGCAACTCTACACTCATTGACAGACAAGATTAATTATTATTACAAAGCAAGATTGCTGAAAGCTCCTTAAACGTGAATCACATCAGCGTATCATGTGTAAACTGAGTATGTTTGGGTTTTGGACAGTGGATGAGACAGAACAAGACATCTGGGAACATCATCTTAGGACGGAGAACAAACTGACTAATGGAGGAAAATTTTACCCTTTAAATTAACCATAACTTAACAGATCCTGAAACTGGTCCCACAAAGCATGTAGTTTTCTGAGAATAACTGTGCCCCATGGTCTGATTCTCCTCCTCTTCCTTTTTCGACCCCCCTCCTCCTGTGATCCACCATCTGTTGCTGCACGTTTCCAGGCCTGTAATATGATCTGGTTTGTCCAGACATCCCATTGCAGTTTGCTGAACAGTTTGAGGGGAGTTGCACAGAAACACAGACGGACAATCAGGAGGTGGAGTTACAGAAGTGATGTGTCACTACACACATAGTTTGTGTGTTAGTCCAGAAAACTGAAGACATACTGTACATTTTGTTCAAGCACGTGAGAAGTATGTTTGCATTCATGTCCAGCTGTTAGGGTACAGATACTTTTGGGAGCATAGGAGAATAATATGGTGGTTTTGGTCACTCTGTGCGTTCGAGAGGAGACAAAACTTTAGGCAAAGTCTTTCAGCTCTTTTGTTGTTTTGTTCAGTTGACTGACACAGAAAACAAAAACAGCTGGGTATAGGCTGGGCCCAACAGGAAGAGGTTATGGTAATGACATAATGTCTCACTTATTTAAACAAACTGAGGCCACTTTATTAGATACGTTGGTAAAATGTGATTTAGCTGAGCCACAAATTCCAACACAACTGGGTTCAGTAATAACAAAAACTGACAAAGCTTCATTAGGAAAGAATAAGAACGCTCCTCATGAAGTGTCCAGGCAGTGTATGTCACTGAAGTCTTTTTGTGAACTTCTTTTGAAGGAGATGTTGACCGTTTCGTCACAGTTGACTTATCAAAATGATGCGTAGATTTGGTCTAATGTCATGTATAAAATGTCCTGCTTTGTTCTCATCTTGTATCATCTGTGTTGCTGATAGAACTTTTTAAAACAACTAAGGGAGGTGAAGTGATGTCAGCCTAAGGATATTGCAGTTGATAGGTTGTCGGACAGCTAGAGCAAACAAACAAACAACAACAAACTATTTTGATCATTTATTTCGTATTATTCATTATCCAGTTCTCTTATAATTGTCCACAGCCTGAGTGATGCCTTCAGATGTTTGGTTTTGTTTGATCAAAATTAATTGATAATTCATCATTAGGTAAAATTGTCTTCATATAATGTGACTGGCAGTTGTTTGTGAAATGTGTTTTATTTAAATACATTAGTAAACACATGGTGATGTATTGCAAAACAGCTGAACTCCAAAAAGTTCACACTCAAAAATTACATTTATGTCAGGACAGCTTTATTTTCCTGGTCACTAAGTTCGTTCTTGATAAACTCTGACTGTAGGTAATAAAATGAGCAGAGGGCTGACCTAACCCCCGCACTCGAAGGGCTCTGTAGTCATCAGCGTGTAGAGATAGGAAGAAAAATAAGACCCGCAGTTGTTTCACTTAAGATGAGATAAAACTCTCATCTTAAGCACTTTTGAAATCCAGTTATATGATCGTTTTGTACAGTGGAGCTGCAATGATTACTCAATAATTAATTTCAGTTTACATAAATGTAATTGGACTGGTTGTTTGGTGAATATCCAGCAGCTGGAGAATCAGTGTTTTATCTCGTCTTTGTCAGACCTTTTTACCAAGTGCAGGTTCAGTTTCTCCATTTGGGCTGATAAGGCAAAACAACTGACTAGTGAAAAACACTCGCATCTGTCACTTATTGACCAGAGATTTAATGTTTCCTTATCTGTGGTCTGTCGTTAAATTACCCAAACAGCTTTCTTACAGTGAATCTGATACACGTCAAGCTAATAATTACATGGTAATGACATTGCTAGGCTTTGTTGCTGTTCTTCTCTGATGGTGATAATGTTAAGTGTGTGAAACGTAAATTAAATTGTGTTGCAAGAAGGATAATGTTGGACAGGATGATCAAATCGGGCCTGACGCTGTAACATAAACCTGGCAAATACTGTAAATGCTGCTAATGCGCATTAAGACTGCAGCTAACTGTTATTTTCATTTCTTGATTTGATTATTTTCAAGCTGTTAAAGTTGACACATTTAAATGTCTTGCACAGACATAAACTGTATTTCAGTCTCATCAATCTCTTTACTTTTTTGCTAAAAGAGATAATTTGCAGCTAATTTACCACAAAAAGCGTTTTGTATACACAGACAGTTGTTTAGCCGAGTTGGTGACACAGGATGATTTTGTTTCCATGGGACTGCAGAGGAAGACATCTACAGAGTGATAACACATAAGGTTGAATCGTTGAGAAAAGCTGTTAGCAGAAAATGAAGGGCACTTTTCCTTGATACATGACTCTGTTTCCAAGATTAGAGAAAATCTGAGCAGCATGTGGATGTTTCAGTATCTAGGTGCATGGTTTTAATCCAGTTAGCGTAGACGAAACAAAGACATCGTAGTGTTTTTAAGAGTTTCCTAAAGTGTGAAAACTGCACACCTTCATGTCCTGCATACGTATGTATTACGATTTAATTTCCTGTCTCTGTTGGTTACTGCATTACTGTTTAGATTTCCTGCCTTGTCGTGTGTTTATACTGTCACTGCACTATGTTTTGTATGTGCATGTGCTCATAGGTTGTGTTTGTGAAGGTGTTACAGACTAACACTGACAGGTACAGCCGCAGCATTAGCCTTTCATATAGTAACTTAGTGAGGCAGAGTTGTTGCTTCATTTGTTTACATTAAATGATTTACACTGAAAGTATTTTGTGTTACGCATATTCACTGTAGTTGTACTACAAGTAGTGTGTACAGTACACATGGACATTCTGTCAGCCTGCTGTTGTGCTGTTGAGCTAAAAGCAGTGCAGAGCTGGAAAAGCTGGTTAGCTGATCAACAGATCATCACATTATTCAATAGTTTAGATACTGTCTCTCATGAATTTCTACTAGCGACTAACAATTATTTTGATCATCAGTTAATCTGTTGATTATGTCCTTGATTTACTCAGTAAACGTTTTGTCTATGAAATGTGAAAAATGCCCATCAAGGTGACACCTTCACAGTGCCTAAGGGATCAAGTGTACAGGAAGTGTTACGTCTGGAAATGTACAGGCAGAAAGTGTTATTTATGATAGGCGGCATTTCCTTTTAGAAGAATTGTATGGTTCCTAAGTGACATTCCGTTTGTAAAAAGCTTTTAAACCCAGTTTCTTCTCAGATCACAGTCGAGACACATTCCTCCAACAGACTTGGCATCAACAAACTGGAAGACTTAGTCCTGATGATAGGGCTGGAGCGGTTATAGCTTATATCACTCAGAATGTCCTGTAATTATGTACTCGTAGTGCGTTCAGTAGACTTAACAGCTAAATTTAGCAAATTAACTTATTAAGAATATATTTAGTTTAATATAATTTATCATAAAGAAAAGCTGGGAAGCTACAACTATACCGTGCTTGCTTTTTTGTTTAAAAAGTGACTTAAATGATTAGGCTTTAATTAAGACAGGTTATCCTGAAGCCTTTGAAGTGCAGGCTCAGCAGCTTTCATGCTAAACAGTCTCTGGCTTCTTGCTCTTCACAGACTCTCACAAACATGTGGATTTGACTATGTAAATTTAATTACAGCAGGAAATGAGAATGTTTTATTACACAAAAACATAGCTCTGTCTTAAAATGACATTGTAAAACTAAATATCTATCTAATGTCAGTGATTTATTTGACCTGTATCTGTACAAATAATGTTTGTTTAAGTCTAAGCTTGGTGTTCTTAAGTTAAAGTGGTCCATAAACAGAAAAGCTTTGCCTACAGTAGCTCGTGCCCAGGCAGAAGTCGGCTCATTTAGCCCAGGGGTTTTCCTGGCTCCAGGGGCTGCAGGGGCAGGGAGATCGTGTAAGGTTAGCCACTGGTTACCAGGGAGACACTGACCCAAGGTAAACAGTGGGAGCAGTGTTCGAGCTGAATCATGCAGTGTCTGTCCCAGTCCCCAACGTGGAGGGCTCTGGGAAAGCAGCCTGGACCTAATATAAGAGTCTTTATTCATATCTATAGCTGTGTGCAGAGAGAAGAGCACTTGTCTGTTCAGGGGCTCAGATGAAGATTGGGTGGTTGTACATTTCAATATTATCTGAAGCAGAAGTGAAGGAGCGCCGTTGTGGGGCATGGATTGGAGCTGCTGGTTTCTGAGAGTTGTGAGATGAATATTTGTGCGTACAATAGCTGTTTTGATAGTGTTTATCTCAGGAACAATGAACAGTCTGTGCATAGCTGGACATATGGTATGAATCAGCAACAGTTAGGCCCAATTTATTCTCATTGTACTACATTCAAGCAATGTAGCTTACGGTATCGTTCTGACCACACACCGCACACACTACTGTGCCTGCGCTCACATGGAGACTTTCACTCTTGGTTTCATTTAAAGTCTTTCAGCTTTGAAAGAGCTTTTGTTTCATTGTAATTGTGAATTAGTCAGAATTAGACCCACTGCACATTAAATGTAGCTTCACAACCTGAAAATGGCTATTAAATACAGCTATTAAATAAGCTCTGGTTGTCCTTCCAATACGGATGAATTTATGGACTAAGTTTATTTATCCACAAGCAATATTTGACAGGTATTGCCCACGTAGTCATGTTCCACTGTCCAGAAGTGATTAAAAACACATTAATGGGCCAAACCATAGCAGTGGATGACTGTTTCTTCATTACATAAACATGGGTACTATAGTTTGTAGGGCTGCACGATTTTGTGATTATTGTGGACAGTATTGCAATTGCAATATATTAAACAAATGGTAGTCACAGAAGCAGTAATCAATGTCAGATGGCGTCATTCTCTCAAATCTCAAATGAAAAAATACTTGGACGCCCGCTAATATAACTGGTTGGCCCATCTAGGAAACGTTAGATGTAATGAGTCTAAATGCTTAGAAACCTATTATTTTTAAGTTGCTAGCATCACATGTAAATCTGCTTTGAGCTACAAAAGCTTTGCATGAATACTGTATGTGGACTGTACTGAACTAACATGAATTAAGTGGGAAAAAAACACTGGAATTAACTCGCACTTCTAAAATCAGTGTCCACTTTGTGAAATTACAAACAAATCTAAATAGTAAAGTTAAACTTAAGCTGAACAAAAACATGACAAGTGGTCATTATTTTTTTTTTGAGATACTCTAGTGAAGAGGCAGACGGGAAACATGGAGAAGAGAACGGACTATCACATGCAGCAAATGCCCCCAGCTGGACTGGAAGATTACGTGGCATGCATTATAACCATTCAGCTACCAGCATGCTCCACACACGTACTTATTTATTTAATTAGATTGCAACCTTTTGTGGTTATATAATCCCACACTGTGATTAGATTAATCATGCAGGACAAGTCATTTGTTTTAAGTTGATCGCACATACAATACCCTGGTGCTAGTAAATCTCACAAAGGCACTGAATAACAAACAAACCAACAAACTATTTACTCAGACTATTTACAGAACCACAAAAATATTCACTTCACCACCGTAGAAATATCAGAGAACCACAATGTGTAAAAACAAAATGACATCAGCTCTTTTCTCTCTGTCTGTTTTGTCCTAGGTGTTGGACAAGCACAAAGCCGTGGACAGCATGGTGGAGCTGCTGCAGGTGTACCCGGAGGAGGACGAGGCGTACGGAGAGCTGCTGGAAGCAACAACTCAGCTATACCACTACCTGCTTCAGCCTTTTAGGGACATGAGGGAACTGGCGATGTTGCGCAGACAGCAGATTAAGGTAAAACACAGACACAAAGGCCATCTGTTTCAGGTTTTGATTTAGGAAGGTTTAGACCTCACTGTAGCTGGCTAACTAGTCTGGAGCACACTTTGACATGTGTCTGACTACATCTCTACTAAAATGTACTTCATCAGATACAGTGCTATTTTGTGCTTTGGCAGTTTTAGAAATCAAGGTTAGAGCTGGGAAACAAGCCCTGAACCACTGCATGGTGACATCGTCCATTGAGCCTACCCTCCCAAATCCACTGTAATGACCTTAGCATTAGTTGCAGAGGCTACATGTGGTGGTGATGGTGGTGTAGTAGCCAATCTGTGTTACCCTGTAGCTTTGCATCAGGGGGCTGTGGAGGGCAGAGGATCAGCCAGAGAGGCTTTTTCCCCACCCAGAGCGGATTAACAACTAGCATAAGTATTATTACAGCAACCACTAAACCACTCAGTAGTTCTGCAGGCTCAGCAGTCTTCCTCCACTCCATCTTTGTTTTTATTCCTTAATTAGAGCCTTAAAAAGTATATCAACAGACCAATCTATGGATTCGCTGGAACCGCATGCCCTGGTTGGATCAGTGGGTCAGATTTATACCTGCTTCATGTAAAGTTCGTCAACAGCCCTGCGTGAAGCAGCAACATATATTTCATACGAAAGAGAGGAAATTGTGCATTCAGAATTTGAGGGACAGTAATACAGCGCACTGTAGTAGTGAATAGGGAGTGATTTCTAGGTAAGTATGGTGTGCAGGTGTGTTCATTCCACACAACTTTTGAGTTGCCAGATGCCTGTTTCTCTGAGGTGGAGTCCAACCCAGCAGACCAGAAAAGCAAAAAAGCAAGGAAAGTGTGCCAGAGGCAAAGATAAAGGAGAGGTAGACATAACAAGCTTATCCACTGCTGAGAAATAGCACAAGCACAACTATGCCAAAGTCTCTGTCTTGTTCGCCTGAGTTAGACTGCACTCTGCAGCCTGTGCTGGCTTTTGGGCTGTGTTGCACAGTATCAAGTGCTGTCTAAGTGGATATATGCTGCCCCTATGTCTCTCATGTCTTTCCTTCTAATCTCAAAGACTGTCTCAGTCGTTTACCCTCTGTTGTGTTGTGAGTTCTTTGCCTACATTCCTTACACAGCTTGCTCCTCCGGCATAGCATTACTAACCAACACGAGTGACTGCGTGGGTGTGTTTAAGACTGTGTATTATGATGGTATTTGGGTTCTTGGGCGGTTGCTGAACTAAATTTAGAAATTTCACTAAATCACTAAAATGTATGTTGCATTTTTTCTTAAAGGATAAACCTGCTGATATTCTGTATTTTTAATTTTGTCAATAAATCCCACAAGAAGACCAAACCCAACAATTAAACTATTCTAATACATATTTGTCTGCGGGAAAAGTGCATGTATACAAAGACTAATATACAGTAGCTTATGCCTCTGTGCTCTATTGTTGTACCAAAACGGTTAAACAAATCAGTTTAGCACTGTTGCACTGAGTTGCATGTTGTGTTCTTGCCAACAAACTTTACTGTCAACAAATCGCTCTTTATGGGATTTGTTGACAGTTAAATAAATATTGACTGTAGTTGAGTCAATACTACATACAGAACATGTTCCTTAGAATGTTTCCCAAAACCAGGTCAAAACCCCCTCCACCCAATCCGCTGCCACCGTGTTGGAGACATCCCTCCTCTCTCGCTGTGGAGCTGCATTCAGTACAGAGTGTAAGTCGTGTTGTGAGGCATTCAGGGACAGTACACATCCACATCATTTGTGTTTTGAGAAGCCGCAAACCACAAAAAAAACAAAAAACAAAATACAAGGTGTGAACCAAACCATTGCTGAACAATCAAAGTCTTAACCAAACTGCGGATTTGAAAAATTATTTAATACACATTTGGACACTAAATGTGGATTAATCCACAGCTGCAAATATTTTCCTACAAATGCACAATGTCCTTATTTTTTTTTAAAAAAACTATAGGACCAGCTTTTGTAGGTAATTATTTATAAAAATGTATGTGAAAATATATATTCACGATAGGGCTGGGCGATAAAACTATAAAGATAATTCTCATCAGAAAATAGTCAAAAAAGCCTCCATTGAGCTGCTTGTTCTACGGAACAGTTCAGAATCTTCACTTTACTTTAGCAGAAGACTTAAAACAGTAGTTGCGTAAAGTATTTTTTAATGTAAAAGTCAAGCTTGACCTGAGAAGTTGTGTGAAAAGAGGCTTTTTGGGAAGAGTGGTTTAAGTCACATTTACACAAAGGCCTCTGCTTATTTATGATTTATGGATCTTCCTGAAAATCTGAACTCTGCATGATGCCAAAATTCCCAGCTCTACCACCTGCTTCCCTCAGGGCGAAGCAATGGCTGAAAACAAAGCTGCATGCAAATGAATCCTTGATGACTGCAGAGTCGGTTGCTTGCGTCCAGACTGATGAGTCAGGGGATCGTGGAGTTGTGTGTGTGTTTTGTGAAGGAAGGGAGGGAGAGGGCGTTAAGGACACAGGATACTGTCATTTGCATGCAGTTTGCATCCTACTTGATGTTGTAAAGGTGAGGAGAAAAACAGTAGTAGTATCAGTTGCTTGCTAGTATTACAGCCTATTCCGACATTGTCTGCAGGTGTGAATACACATGGCACCTGTGCGGCTGTTGTGAAACAAACACAGTGCTTCAGGCTAGAAAATAGATGATTATCTTCATTACTTTCCCAATGAATCCTTCCTTCAAATGCAAAGATATTCTGTTCACTATCACATCTGCAAAGCATTTTCTTACAGAGGAATCTGAAACCTGAGAGTATTTGTGTTGTAAAAGTAGGTGCAGATTACTTTTTGTTATTGAAGCATGTTCTTTTGTCAAACAAAAAAAAACTTGCTACAATTTTGAGTTTTTGGCTTAAAAAGGATGAAAAACTATTATTTCAGTACCAGAGTAGTTGCAGATTGCAAATGCTGTCTGCTCTACTTAGAGATGTAAGTTTAACTGAACTGATGAATAGCAATAGCAGATGGACAGATGAATGAATGAACAACAAAGGGTGTCAAGTATTTTGGTGAATGGTGCATTGTGGGATGGCCGTATTACATATCAGAGTAGTGCAGTGTCCTGTTGCCTACAGGGTCAGAGTTCAGCCATGAATTAAAAATGCTGTTTCTCTGTTTGAGATAGTTTTGTAATACAACAAGCTCCAGTTACTGCTTCACGTCGACTGCATTATCGCATGGCAACTGTTGTCATGGTGGTTCCTGAAACACGTGCTGCGTTTACCTCCAGCTCTCAAACAAATTTTACCCAAATTCAGAAATGTCCCATAGCATAAAATGCAAATTAATGTACAATATGTGGCCTGGATTGAAGCCTGAATGTGGACCATTGTTGTTATTATTGGGAAACCAAATGTGGCTGCAACTGACATTTTTCATTATTGATTTATCTGACATTTATTGTCCTGATTTAATTGTTGTCAATAAAATGTGTTGATTGAGCTGAATTGATTAGTCAGTCAGTGTTTAATCTAGATGACTATATGAATACAACAATTTAATTAAATGTGGCTGTAATAAACAATTATTGACATTTTTTATATTTATAGTATTGATTCATCTGCAGATCATTTGTTTTGTCTATAAAATGTGAAAAATATCAGGTTTCACTTCTTAAAATGACCAAAATCAAGAGATATTTAGTTTACTCTAGTGTGGAATACACAGACAACACTCTAGATTGTCGAATGAACTATATTAAATCCATTAACTGTGTTGTATCCAACCATCCTCCACACCTGCATGACATAAAAAAGCTGTCTGGTATCTGGTGTCTGTCTGTGTTCTATTTTAACCAAATGAGATAAGAGCCACCACGACAACATCAATGCTGTAATCCCACCACTTTGCCGCGGGAACTGGCGTCACTTCTATTTTCAGTGAGTCTGAGATACCTGTGTTTAGTCACCAACAGCTGTTAACCAGAGGTGTTGAGGGAAAAGGTCTCCCCCGCTGCCTTAAGACAGGGCAGTAAAAAATGATTCCAGTTAATGCTTACAGTTATGGAGATCACTGTGAACACTCAAAGCTTAAGACATGTTCTATACCTTTGCTCTGATCTGTACCTATCTACAGAGAGAGATATATCTACAGAGAATTCCCTGGACTTCATGTTTTGTTTGTTGTACTGATGTGCAGTGTGAATTGTGGAACAATGCATACACAGGTGTGTCTTTCTGAACAATGTCCAGTCAATTCAGTGAACCACAGATGGAGTCCGGTCTAGATACACCTCAGTGATTATTAAAGGCAGGATGCACCTGACCACAGGAAAGGAAGTGTATATTTTTATAAATGAGAGATTTTAGATTTGGCTTATATTTAAATTTTGTCACTATTGGCACCATAAAATGTGTTAACAGTGAAGGAGACGGCGTCATTTCTGAGCCACATTGCATTTGGCCAGTGGTGTGCTGTATGTAGATGCAGCTTAGTTTGCATAAAACCAGTCTAACAGACTGACAATAAACTTGATGCAGAGATGTTTTGTCACAGAAGTCAGTAACAACAACACAGAGGTTAAACAATAGATCCTTTTAAATATTTCCAGTGTTAACAGGCTGTGTGAGATGCCGACAGGTCTTACTGAAAAGTCGGGGGCTATTTGTTGCTCTGTAGGTGTTAAATTCTGGGTCTGGGTTCACATGTAGGTGCAGCTCTTTCATGATGACACTCTGTGTGCTGTGTGCTGAAGGATTTCCCAACAGTGAGATCATGGCCAAATAAGACTCAAGTTAAATTTTTACTTTCTCTATGTGTAGACTGCTCTTACTCCTGAAGTCATTTTTTATTGTCAGACTTTCTCTCTGCTCTCTGATGTAATCTCTCGCCCCCCACTTGCTCCCAGTTTCACCCCAGAACCACTCCCCGTTCCCGTGCCTCACGTGCAGACACACTCACAAAGCGCTGTACATGCTGACTGACATAAATTAAGGTCTTTGAGGTTGGTTAGTGATTACTGCGGCCCTGTTTATTTTTGTGCACCTACACACATCTGTTTAACATTGAGATATTAATATATATGTGTATGTGCATGAGGCCCCCACAGAAACTTTAGCTTAAAGTCTGTGTACATTTTGTTCTTGGGGATTGTATTTCTGCTCCCACCCAAGACAGGAATACACGTGGCACAGTTTTTTTCCCTTTTCTCACTCTTTTCACATGGCCTGACATGAGCTGGTGAACTGTGAGAATTGAACTCTGTAAAGAGTTTACATTACATGACACAGCATCACGTCAAGCAGAGTGTATTCAAACTTTAATTCTCATCAGAGATCTTTTATACCAGTCCAGTAGGACACTGGGTTAGTGTGGATAAACATGAACATGCACAGGCATGCCTTTGGTCACTACTCACTGTTACCACCATCTGCTGTAACTTGATGGTATTACACTGTTTTCACACTGAGGTGGAGATGTAAGGAAAATATACTGCATGAGGTGAAAGGACAGGTACATGGAATCATGGTAAAGCTGGTCAGTTCAGGCAGATTTGAACAAACAAAGACCATTAAAATGTTGTCAAATGTTGGTTCACTCTTACTATTTATTTTGTGAGGTTCTGAGTTATTTTTAGGTTTTCTTACACTCACAGTTTGCCTCTTATCCACCCACAGATTTCCACTGAGGCTCAGGTCAGGGAACTGTGAAGGTTGTTCCAAAAGCATCATCTCATGTTTCTTAAAGTATTTTATGGTGGATTTTGAGTCTGTTGTGAATCATTGTCCTGTAGTAGAAGCCAACACCTCCCTGCTTAGACATTTGCATCTAATATTTGCTCAAATGTAGTGGAATTCATTCCTCGCTCTTTCTGTGCAATGGTCCAGTCCGTCACAAAGAAAAAACCCATAAATATAAATGACTGTAGCAAACATATACTATAGTAGAATATGAATAGCATAAGACGGTCTCACAGTGTCGGATTTCAAAATCTACTGGTCCATATGAACTTTGTTACCTGGCTGATGCAAATACTTTGAACTTAAATTTGACCTGCTGGTACCTTCAACCCCATCAGATCTCTCTGGAGACGGAGCGTCTGGGTCCTCGTCGTGTGGAGAGTCTGAGGAAGGAGGATGAGGAGTGGCAGAAGAAGGCTCATGCCGCTGTACTCTCCATACAGGACCTGACTGTCAAGTTCTTTGAAACCACGACTCGAGCACAGAAAGGTAAAAACCGAAAAGAGGCATTTCCTCTCTTTATAAAGCAGTATGTTGTCTTTGCAGTGACCTTTGAACTTTTGTACTGAGTGTTTTGTTCCAAAACAAAGTTCAATAGAGATGATTAAAAACAACATTTCCTCTCTCAGATGTCGGGCCTCTGACATACCAGAGTCATTTCTATAAGTAACCAACTCGAATAGTATTTTAATCCTTCTCAGCTATGAACACATATTAACTGATTCACTGGGTTTAGTGTCAAAGCATTTCTATATAATTCAATATAATAATAACACTGCATTAGTATGCATTACCGGGGATTCCTTGACTTTTTCATTTACTGTTAGGCTTATTGTTGGATATTTAGTTAAATTCTCACAATCCTATGAATGTGTTGCAGCTCTGTATGAGCGTATGCGAGCTGACCAGAGGAAGTTTGGCAAGTCGGCGTGGGCAGCAGCAGTCGAGCGCATGGAGCGGCTGCAGTACACCGTGTCCAAAGAAACTCTGCAGCTGATGAGGGCCAAAGAAATCTGTCTGGAACAGAGGAAACATGGCCTGAAGGAGGAGGTAAAACACAACGTATAAAACTATACATGATACTACTTTGAAGAAAACGTATCGCTGACGTTGAACATCGTGTGTCAGAATCTGAAGGTAATCTGGGTGTGTTTCAGAGAGCTTGTGAGTTTGACACTGGACAAGTTTAGAGAGAGAGAGAAGGAGACAAAAGCGAGATAAGAGGCGTGTTAGAAAAATGACCTCATGGCTCAGACATCCTGTAATGGGGTGAATAACATCCTGGTGAACAACGGTGGAAACTAGTCATTGGGAACGAGCGTTGGGGTCAAATGTTTGCTTTACATGTGAGAAGAAGTTCTAATTGCAGTGGTGTAGCTGAGCGCTTAGTGAGGACAGGAACACCGCCTCGGGTTCAGTTTCCACAGGATCCGCTTATGTTCAAAACAAATGCACAGTCAGGTGGTGTTTGGAAAAATCACCCAGCCGTCATGTACCATTTGACCTTTGAAAGAGTGATGTCACTGTGTGATTGGCTCTAGATGCAGAGTCTGCAAGGTGGAGAGGATGCCATGCTGCGTCTGGACCAGCTGGAGGCGCTGTACTACGAGCTACAGCTGCAGCTGTATGATATTCAGGCGGAGGTGCTGCGCTGTGAAGAGCTGCTGCTCAACGCCCAGCTGCAGAGTCTGCGGAGGCAGATGACAGGTGAGATTACAGTACATTTTTTATTTTATTTTATTGCTTAGAACAGATGTAGGTAAATATATGATGGGAGACAAGAAATGTGTGAAATGAACTGTTTTTACCATTAGTATAAGAGGTTTATTGTACAGTATTTAAATCATGTAAGAAGTCAGGTAAAGATATTTGTATTGTGACTTTGATCGTTTTGGTGAGTACATCGAGTTCAGGTGATTCTGGTCATTACTGTATCTCTCTGATTGGGTGATTATGGGTGCTCCTGGTATTTGAGTAGAATGATGTAGTGCCTTCCCTAGATACCTGAATAAGGTCCAAACGTCAGAAACATTGTGAATGAATTAATAATACAGTCTCTTCATGTCTCTTTATCAGGTGTTTTACTTCAGTGTACCTGTTAGTACAGGTGCAGAGATTTTGTTCTTGAGGATTTAGCTAAAAAAATTTGCCACAAAATAAATATATTCCTTAAAAACATTAGCAAAAATGTTTGTTTGTTTGTGTTAATGCTAAAAATTCACACTGGGTAGTATAAGCTTATCATATTTTATCAACTGCAAAAGGATTATTCTTATTATCAATTAACCAGCCAATTATTTTGTTCATTAATCATTTTCATTCTGCAAAGTATAAAGTTCACTGTGATTTCTTTAATTTGATCGTTTTATCGTGTTTTACAAAATGAAGAAACGCTGCTAAGCACAACTGCACCAATTTAATAAGAAGACAGTGAATGTTTTGTCATTGGCGTTCACGTGTCAGTTAACACTTGATGTTTGTATGACTCTGTTCCGTTGTACCAGAACAACAGGATGAGGTGGTGTACTACGATACCTTTGAGAGCCCTGATGCCATGAAGTGTGTAGAAGACCCTGCAACCCCGCCGTCCCCCCTCAGAGATGAAGAACTCAGCGTCCTACAGCAGAGGACACGGCAGCTCGAGGCTCGCAGGGGCCGCATCACTGCCAAGAAAGTCTACCTCAAAAACAAGAAGGTACTGGTAGTAGTTGCGGTTGCTGTTCATTTGATGTGCAGCTGTCTTTCATGAGGAGTTCACACGACCTATGTTATGTTTTTCTTTTTTTATAGGAAATCTGCATTGTCAATCACAACCAGAAGAAACAGCAGCATCAATGTAGCCATGCAGACAGCAGTTCTCTGCAGATGCTGCAACAGGTAAGACTGAAAGATTTAGGTCATATTCAAACTGACGTTGTTTTTACATGGGGTTGTGTTGTTTCATGTACTGATGAGACAATGAAATAAGCTCTGAGTTCAGTTGGAGAGATATTAGTACACAGATGAGCCCGAATCCCTGATCAGTGTATGAGCTGCAAAAACCGTAATAAACATGACTGGCCAGTGCACCTTGTCAAGTGATGCCACTGTGCAGGAAACAAATAGACCAAACACACAGTTTCAGTTTGGATTAGTGCAAACAACGGTCTCATGAATACGCTGGTTTGGATCAGGCGTGTTCCGGTGTGAAGCAGATCTAACACCTCTAGATTAAATCAGCCACTTCTTAAAAACAATCACACTAATACATCAGATCTACTTTGTTGCTTCCTGTGAAGGGAGAAGAAGCCGAGGAAGACGAAGACGAAGCCAAACGAAATGCCAGAGTAAGTCAAGAGAGGCAGAGGACGCTGGACAGACTTCGCAGCCTCAAACAGGTGAGACACCCACAGTTTACTAATGTTTAACTCGACCGGCCTCGTGTGAAGACCGCTGTGAATATTTGTGCGTGTATCACTGTTGCTTGACTCCCACTTGTTAATTCCCCCACAGCGTTATCCAGGTCAGGTGACTCTGAAGTCCAGCCGGCTGCGCCTGAGTCAGACTCGAAGGAGAGCAGGACAGCAGATGAACACGCAGGCGGCCAGCATTCAGACCGACTGCATCTCAGACCTCCCAGAACTCTCCGCTCCTCCTCCGCCCAACGCCTGCAGCTGTGACAGTGTGTCGTTACCAACAGTTCAACTCGAGAATCTCAACTCCTCTGCTCCTTTCCTGTCCCTGCCTTCCCCATCTGTTCTTTCACTGGGTCCTCCCCCTCCCCCTCCTCCTCCACCACCACCGCCACCTCCCCCGCCTCCTCCACCACCTCCTCCCTCAGAGGACCAGCAGCAGGGCGAGGGGAAGGAGAGGAAGCCCACAGACAGCCCAGTTCTCCACCATAAATGCGAGTCCGAATCTCCCTCACTACCATTTTCCCCTCGATTCTTTGACAGCAGCCAGCTGCAGACTGCGAGGAAGAAGCTGAGGAAGACTGCCTCGCTAGACTCATCACAGTGGAGGAGAGGTGAGGAGGACACGCGCACGTCAGAGTTTATGACACGTCTTCTGAAACTTAACATATAATGTGTGTATATATACAGATATGTGTATAAGAAGTTTCAGTCCTGGATGATTTCGTGACTCTGGTTTACTGTTCGTGTCGCTAATTGAGATTTTTAAGTGTAAGACTCAACATAAATCCCCTGAGTCACACAGCGCCAACTCAGTCTGAGGAGCTTACGTCATCCTTTGAGATGACGATAAACTTTGTACCAACTGAAACTTTGTGCTTCTGACATGTATCCTGGTTTCCTGTCTGTCTGATCACGTAAAGGCATTAAAATGATATTATAATGTTTTACACTTGTGAACACAGACGTCCTGTGTATGAGCATCTGATCTGATTGTTGTGTTTCTGTAGCGAGCTCCCCCATGGACGAGGTGCTGGCTTCTCTCAAACGTGGCAGTTTCCACCTGAGGAAGGCCGAGCTGCGAGTCCTGGCCCCCAACCCGGACGACGACAGCAACAACATCCTGGCCCAGATCAGGCAGGGCGTCAGGCTGAGGAAGGTACGGACCCGGCCGGAGCAGCAGCGTCACGCCAAGGGCTTCCCCCACTCGGCCGACGCTCTGACCCGCAGCATCCACGAGGCTCTGAGGAGAATCAAAGAGGCTTCACCGGAGTCCGATTCCGAGGATGAAGGTC
Organism: Ctenopoma multispine; assembly: GCA_034779795.1. Taxonomy (NCBI): domain Eukaryota; kingdom Metazoa; phylum Chordata; class Actinopteri; order Anabantiformes; family Anabantidae; genus Ctenopoma; species Ctenopoma multispine. The sequence continues at coordinate 2,702,383 of JAUYWH010000004.1, forward strand.
TCCCGTGCACTGACTGGGAAAACTAGTTTGTGTTATTGAAGGAATATTTTTTTAAACTTCAACTGTGGAGCAAAGAGGAAACAAAGTCCGGGTTCAAGCAGACAAGCTGGGTTTAAGTCACCTGGAGATACCTTGGTGCAATTTGAACAAAAACCCTTAATTCTTTTTTTAAATATCAGAAAACGGCTCAGAAAAGTTTTTTGTATTTCTGCATGCTGTTTGTAAAGATAGACCACTGATCTTTTTTATGTCGTTGCTGTCGTATTTTGGGCAACGATACAACCTCTAACCTCTCATTATGTCAGTCTACATGTCAGAGTCCCACTGTACTGTAGCTTGCTGTGATGGGTTTGTTTTAGGAAGCGAGTGTTGTTTGTTTTTACCTTTCTGTCACGATGGCACGGTAAGCCTTTTCCTTTTACTGCATAATTCCTTACATAAAAATGTCTAAACATCTAAACACGATGTTTGCAGCATAGAACAATTCACATTTACCTGAAAATGTTGACATAACTGGTCCCATCTCTCTTTATCCAACAAGACTAAGCACATTTCTCAACATTTCTCAACATGTTAACTCGTCTTTTAATTGTCTTCAGACTAAAGCTGGAGCCGTCACAGACAGTTGCGCAACTTGGTATCTGGGTCATTTTTATCATTATGGTGGAAAGAAAACTGACACTGTGCAAATCAACAAAGCCTGCTTTGACAGTTTTTACTTTTACAAAAAAAACTTAGATTGAAATATGATTTAACAAGAGGAAGGAAGAAAATCAAACTCAGTTTGAATCTACATGATCTAGTTCAGAGGGTTTTAAATTGTGAGCTCCACATCCCAACACCTCACTGTGGCAAATTTGAAACAGTCAGCAGTCGACATATATAT
>JAUYWH010000004.1:2703368-2722337 GCA_034779795.1 Ctenopoma multispine
TATTATTTATTATTAAAGTCACACTTCCTCTCAAGAGCCATAACACATGATAAACTTATTTTCAGTGACTTTCGAAATCTGTAAATAAAGCCCTGAATCGACTTAAATATAATTGTAACTACAGAACTTAACCGAGTGTGATCAGGTTTTTTTAAAGTAACGCAGTGAGAGATGTCTGTGCATCTGTGGCGATGCCGCAAAGAGGAAATGTTAATAGATAATTCAGCAGTTTTAATGGTGCTAATTTGACAGAATGTAAACAAATACAGGCAAAGGAAAAAATGTGTTCATGTTGTAGCCTATAGCTACAGGAAACAGAGTCCATGACAACTTTCTCTCAATTCAAAAAACCCCTGATCTAGTATAACACACTGTAGCTGATAGAACTGCAGGTTAGAAGACAGAAAGTTCATTTTAGCATTTGATCCAAATAAAGGTTTTTTGTTTTTTTTACCAGGAGCCAACACAGGGAACCAGATCTAAGAATCTCCCAAGAACACAAGTAAATGTCTCCATTTGCTGATCTGCAGTTGTTTACTTTCTGAACTCAGACATCTGTGAGCTTTTTAAGATTTTAGAGTCTAATAATTCTGCTGCACAGTTGTAGTTTATTATTCTTCATAACCATCATCACCTGCTGACTTATCCTCTGACGATAACGTTAACACCAGCTCAGTATTTTGACAAAACGTATAAACTAACATTTACATAACAGAACCTATTGACATCTAAATGATTACTTGAATCTGGCTTTGGTTCTTTTCTGCCACGAGCTGTTTTTACTGTCACGTTTTGAATTGGATAAAAGGATAAATCCACAGTCATGTTTATATGGGGCCACCCCCCCCCCCCCGGTTTGTAGCGATGTGAAAACTGAGCTGAATGTTTCAAACATTACGATTAGTTAAATCAACTGACAGAAAACTAATCTGCAACTATTATTTTAAAAATCATTAAAGTAACTTTTCTTTTCAAGCACAGACAAAAAAAAAGAAGGAAGCAACTATTGTGTTGTTTACAGATTTATGTTTATGTTTTCAACTTGTTTTTTTAGGAAACTCAGATGTGCATTTTTAAAACTCTGTAAACCAAATGCACCCAGTCGTTGAGAGAGTGATTTTTAAGGCTTTTTTAAAACCCAGAGGAAGCAGGGAGATGTTTAATATGCTGAAAGGCTTTTCCATGTTGAAGATGTTTGCAGGGAAGTCGTTATCGCCCTCTGCTGGTAAGAGACGCAGCCTCCTCACAACATCTGGATCACACAGTTGTTTAGTTTGTTGTTTAACTTTAGTTTTCATCACCTGAGAGTGTCTCTCTCCACTGCCTTGCTTTTATTTTGCTTTCCAGACTTACTTACTGGGTTTGTGGGGTTTTTTTTATACCATTTTCTTGTGTGTGAATTGTGTCAAACATGTCTTTAACTGAAAAACTAAACCCACACTTACTTTCCTCCTGTACTGAACAGATTGCGCACTGTGTACCATGGCTCAATTTAAATGGATAGTTGGACAATTTCTGAAAAAAGCTCCTTCACTTTCTTGCTGAGATTAAGGTGATTGATGTCGCTCTCGTCTTTACCTGTGCAGTCAACATGAAAGACAGTTAGCTTAGCATAAAGACGGGATCATTTTACAGTACACTCTGGACTTTTTAATCAAAGAACTGGATATTTTCTAACACAGTTGTTATCATTCAGAAATGATCATGTAACGTTGTCTATGAGGAAAAAAATGAATAGAAAACCTTTTAAATTTACCTGAGTACTGTAGTAGAACACTGAGGTACTGTTTTAAGTTGTTTACGTCCTACTCCACCACATATCAGATATTTTACAGCTTGAGTTATAGTTCAGATACAGATGTTTAATGCAGCGTATGGTAGAAAAAGTGGTTTCCAGTTTACAGTACGATTAAAAAAAAAAAAATCTTTCATTGATGTTTATGCCCCAATATTTGTCGTTTGTGTTCAGAAGAGTATGTGTTGTGTTACGTCTACTTGTAGTGGACGAGTTGCATTTTTACTAAGCTAAGCTAAGATTAGCCTCAGTGTGTGCCTCTCATCTATTACAATGAAATCACAGTGGTAAGTCTCAGAAGAACCTGTAAACTTTTTTCACTCTGTAGATTCTAAATAGTCTGGTTTGGTGCAGAAACAGACTAAAATTATACTTTTCCTGCACTGAACCTCAGTGTTTTTGACCCCTAGACCTTTAACAGCCCATAAGAATTTGAAAGCAGGCTCGAGATGAGGCTAAGCCAACAGGGCGTTGCTTTATATTGATGGCACAGAGATGAGAGCGGCCTCAAACTTCCACAAAGCAAATAAGTGAAACACACAGTTGCAGCTGCCAGTTGTCATGAAACACAACCTGCTGCGTGATGACATCCTGGCTCAGACTGATCATAATTTCTCAGAACTTGACTGATATTAAACGATTTTCAGATCACGTGTAGCTGTAAACGTTAGCAGCAGATGTTACACCTTCACTCTGCTCTCAGTCCATTTGGATTTTGTGACTGTACATTTTTATTCCACCCATGACACTACATTGACCTTTGACCTTTATGACCTTATGCATGTGACTGGTTTGAGGATGAACCCATCACAACGTAAGTGCAATAATGATGAAAAAGTCATATTATGAATTTTACTGTAATGAAATGTAAATCATGAAAATATATCCGCATGCCTAAATGTATTGAAGTATTTATTGAAACTTCATATTTTAAAGCATACAAATGTAAATGTACTTTATAATGTTTACTTCTTGTTTCCTATCATGACATTCCTCTCTGCTTTCTACATCTCACTGATAATATATATATATTTTTTCCTTTCAAAATAAAAAAGCTTCAAAGTTTTTTTCCTCAAACTGAACTTTTACAGTTTCAGCTTCTCAAATGCGAAAATGTTTTTTTAATAAAACCTGATTACCGCTGACGTCTGAAGACCTCACCTTGGACTTCAGGAAAAGTTTCCTCTCTACAGATTAATCGGTGGCACCAGGTCAAACATCGACTCAATCAAAGCGCTTCCCGAATGTGAAGGCTTATATCCGTATTAAATGATGGTAAATGTAAACGTCTGAGTTTTTCCACTGAGACTGGCTCTTGGAAACTGCAACGTTAATTTTCAGTTTTATAGACAAAATAAGGAATTGAATGAAAAAATAATCTGCAGATGAAAGAAGCAGATGAAACCTGCTTCAATAAACAGAAACATCAAAATAAGTCCAGTTGATTGACGACTTTGATTTATGAAACACCTCAGATCATAAAAATAAGAAAACACGACACAGAACGATGGTGTGGTTTTCATTTGACTTTGTTTTACTACAAACTTTGTGTCCTTAAGCATGTAGTATAATCAACATTTAAAATGTCTTATTCAAAGTTTTCTTCCCCTTTCAAGCTGTAATATTTCGAATTTTCAATGTGACACAGTCAAAATCATTCAAGTTTCCCCAATTGTACCCGAACCAACAACAAGCCCTTGAATTGTGTTCTTCGGGTGTCCATACTTTATTCTTCTTCACATCTCTGAATTTTTGGCAACAGTTAGTCCCACGCAAACACACACACACAAAAAGTACCACTAGCTAGCTACCAATGATGCATCTCTGTACCAAAGGCAACATCAGCAAGACTTCAAATCTGTACAGGAGAACATTATTTGGCAAACGGGAAAAAAAAAAATCACAAGTCTGCGATCCTCTACTCTATTTTCCATTTCATTCAACAAGTGCCTTAAAAATATTGCCAGTTTTTCCAAAACAAACTTTAGTACCTCAACACCCACGTACCAAACGATAAAAAAGATTAAGTGAAAACAATGTAAATGAAGATCTTTGCTTTTGTACAACTTTTATCATAATTAATCGTCAGTTACTGTAGTAATAAATTAACAAAAAAAAGGAATCATTGCACTTCAAGTCGCAACAGAAACAAGAGTTGAAAGGAAAACAAATCTGATTAACACACACACAAACTCAGTTTCTACAAGTGCACTATGTATCTTTTGTAGTATTTAAAAAAAAAAAGTGTGTAGAAACAAAGACTACTGAATAAAAACCTGCCTCGCTTGTGGTCTATCCGAGAGAGGAGTAAAATTACCTGAAAGTGAGAGTGGAAAGTGTTTAATTACCCTCTGATGCTCCCTTTGTGTATTGCTCATATACTGTATAAGAATATAAGTCACACTGTAGTCGTCCCCGGCCGTGTATTGCAGTCCCAGTCGTTATCTCTTCGTCACATTCGACCCTCCAGAGTTTAAATAACAAAAAAATTAGTGAAGGAAAATCTTGAGTCTTTCTCATCTGACTCATGAGTAAGTGTTCATTTGGCGGACGATGACCATTAGTGGCTGAAAAAGTGAGGAAGAGATAAAATGTGGAGAACAGTCACCAGCTCCGGGCGACTGCCAAATGCACCAAAGCAAAGCTCAAAAAGTTTTAGTAAGTGAAGGAGCAGAAAGCAAAAAACGGAGTAATCTTCAAGATACAAATCAATCAAAAGATTCATTCAGTTTCAGCCATGAGTCAAGAATAATCCAGAGTGGAGCGCAGGGAAGGCATGGTCCAAGCATCGCTTGGCTGTTTGTAAACAACGTGGACGTAGCAAAATGCGTGAAACTGTTCATGTAGAAAGTTGTGTGTAAACTTTCACACGTGGCGAACACGTGAAAAATAAGAGAATTCAAGTTGTTTTACACGTCGGTGACAAAGTGAGTGCCAACATGCAGGTGAAGTCTTCTTCAGAGCGGCTCTCTGAGCACCGGCTGCTGTGTTGGTGTCGGTGGAGGTGGAGGTGTTCGTGTTGGTGTGTTTTGTCGTCTAGCTACCCTCGAGGAGCTTGGCCAGCGTGTCCCGCAGCTCGGTCAGCTCGAAGATCTTGCAGTCCAGCAGCTCCAGCAGGGAGCGCAGGCTCTTGCGAAAGGCTTCTCTCTCCAGCTGGCTGCTCTCCAGACGCTGCTCCAGATCAACCAGCTGGGCCTCCAGCACCTGGTTCCGCCCCTCCGTGGCCTGGAACAAATGACAAAGTGCTGCTGACTTTGTGTACGATTGGTTGTCTTTTTAATAATGTTTTGTTTTACTCCCACAAACCAAAACTTGCTTTAGTGTTGTTGATTTTTGACTCTTTCTGTTTGTTTTCGTACTCTCTATACCAGCAGGTGGTGCTATTCTGTATTTGTCATGCAAAAAAAGGAAAGAAGACCCAGGATAGCTTCACTGACCTGTAGTTTCTGTGTGAGGGAGTCTTTCTGAGACTGAAACTCATTGGCACACTCTACCTCTGCTCTAAGTTGCTCCAACTCCTGCAAATAATTTCAGAAAAAGTACAATTTAAGATCAAATACGTTGCCTACGGAAGCGTCCAAAAGTCTGAGGTGACACTGATAATCTGATATGTTATCAAGCAAACCTGGAAACAATCAGAAAGTGAGAATTTAGAGAAACACACAGTTGTTCAGCTGTTATTAATTTGGCCTCATGTTTCAGGTTCAGAGATCTTGTGTCTCCTGAATCCTGAAATGTTCAGATTTCTTCCAGATTATTACAGATTTTCCACGACTCGTGCTACTTCTCGATACACTAACGTGTCTGCGTAACACACCTCCTCTTTGGCCTTCAAAGCCAACTCCAGATCTTCTATCGTTTGGTTGAGTTCTGTCTTTTGAGATTTGATCACTGTTGTTTGGCCGCTCACACACTCCAACTCCGTCACCTGGGAAACAGTAAAACATGAAGGACTTTAAACAAATCACATCGTCTAACATCACACATGATTGTGGAGTATAAGCTTTGTTTTATCTGAGCACCCGCTTGTGCAGCCTCTCAGCTTCCTCCTGATAGGCCGCCAGCTGCTGTTTCCACTGTTTGACGTTGGCTGTGGACTCGAGCAGAGCGGCCGTCAGTTTGGCGTTATTCCCTTTAAGTGCCGCCAGCTCTGCCTCCCAGTGCTTATTGATGCTGGACGAGCTGAAAGAATGTGACAAAGAAGAGCGTTTTCTGTGCTGCAGCCAAAAGCTAGTGTCATTGTTTTGTCTATAAAATTAGATAAAACAATGAAAAATCTGCATCACAGTTTCCTGAACACAGGCTGATTAGAGACGGGGTTTGACACTAACCAAGCTAAAATAGTAAGGCTAAATAACCAGATGCTCAAACCTTTAGCCCCAATCACAGAATGACATTAAACTAAAGCCTCCTGCCGGAAGCAGAGCTGCTTTCCATTTTAGAAAGCTTTCATTTATAAATATTAACATCTTTTATTCCTGCTGCATTAATATCCCCAGAAGCACAGCTGACATCTCGGAGAATGTGATCAGGCAAACCACTCACAGTGGTTTATAATTAATAACAAGCATGCGTGCTGTGTTTTAATGTAACGCTTTAATGTTATCCAGAGGCCTGGGGACCAGATTAATAATGAATGACTGAATCGACCTATTCGACACTGGCTGCAGTGTTCTGTGCTGCACTGTGCCAATTTCATTTTAAATCAGCAGAGAGTCTCTAACAGACAAGTAACACTCACTTACTACTTACTGAATGTGACAACTTCATGATCAAGATGTGTGAACAGTTAAAAAGTTGTTCAATAAGGATGAAAACTGAAAGAATTACATCAATCAGGCTTTTGAAAAAACCTGTTGATATTTAACCTGTCGTTACATTAACCTCAGGTTTACCTGGCTGCAGTTTACCTGTGTGAGAAGGGCAGTGCATTCTGGGAAGGCTCTGCTCTGGGTTCAGTGTGTTGAGGCGTGTCAGGTGTGACTCTCTCGTCATCTGTACCGTTGATGCTCTCTGAGGTCAGAGGTGACTGCAGATCACCTGGTGCTGACTCCTGGTTCGTTGAAACAGAGAAAAAAAATATTAGAAAAATGTGATGATTTAGATAATTTGCTTTAAGTCGGAGTAAGAGTAAGACGAAAAGACTGATTCCACTTTCATGCCTGTGCAGCCAAGAGACAATTAGCTTATAACAAAGACTGGAAATTGGGGGGGAAAACATTAGCCTAGGGTTGTTAGGCTACCAGCGCGCTCCAGACTTTCATAACTACCCGAGCTACAGAACTGATCCACCTGTGAGTCACGTAACATGACCTATGGGAAAAATTAAGATGGATTTTAACTTTTAAAACCAGGAGAAATAGTTGCTCCTGTGCCGGCTGCCCTCCTGTTCACTGGTGTTTTTACCCTTTAGTTTGTGTACATAAAACACTAATGAGTTTTAGAGGTACGGAGACATGCTACCAATTTCCCCCTGCTCTCAGTCTTTATGCTAAGCTATGCTAACAGGCACAAGCATGAGAGTAGTATCTATCAGAAAGCAAATGAAAACGTCAAAACAATCCTTTAGTTGATTATTTTGATTGAGTTTTCATGATTCCGTGCTCTCAAACTGTAACAGGAGTTTCTGCTGAAATCCATGTAGGGATGTTCTATTGATGAAGATTGTGAAAAACACAAATGTTCTCACGGCTAAATTAAAAATTACCTTCAACTGACATGATCGATACATATATATTGTATATACTGTGTCTTTCACATTTTGTATTTTGTCGTATTTTTTTCCAATTCAGCTGTTTTTAATTGTGACTGGCAACTGCTGAAACATCCCTGACTGTGAGAGCAGGAACAGAGAACTGGAGGGTCATCTGTAGGAGAGACGGGGACAGGATTCCTCTGGTTGGTTAACAGTACAGGGATCATCCTGTCATCAGTTTACTGGTAAGTAAAATGTTGTCAAAACCCTCACTGTGTTAAGAACATTTTAATTCTGGAGCCATAGAACAAATGCTGCTGCAGGGGAGACACCAGAGGGGAGCGGAGTTTGTATCACTGAGTCAGGATAAGACCGGGAACAAGGGTCCATCGGGTCGGAGGCATGAAAATGACTGTTCCTCAGTTTCTTTTTACCTTCTTTTTACCAGATTTGTTGACTGACAACACATTTCTTTTTGCAGCACCACCCTGAGGAGAAGACATGAGGTGTTACATTTTCTATGAGCTCTGAGGAAGGAAATTGACTGTTAGCATGTAGTAATCTGATCACAGCACCACAAAGGTGCTCTGTAGAAATGTCTCAAAAACAAAATGTCACTCACAATAAAGTCTTTTTTCAAATTCATGTCTGAAAACAGATGTGACGGCCAGATGTGAGCAGTGAGAGGAGGAGGGAGGATTTTGCTCTAATAAGCTTTAGAACTTTAGAAAACGTCCACTAATGTCACCAGTTAATTTGGAAGTTTGTTATGGAGGAATCTCTTAAAGGGCAGAATTATTACAGCAAGAGAAGTCTACATATCAAGGCACCGAGCTTATTAACCCACTGCTGACAACACACTGTTGGTCTGTATGGAAGAAGTGTTTGTTACCTGGGAGGGAGTGCTGGTGAGCTCCATCTTCTCCTGAGACTTCTCCTTCGCCAGTCGTGCTGCTTCCTTGAACTCAGCAAACTTATCTGCAAACTAAAACAGGAGTAACCGATAATGTATAAATGCAGGTCCACACATAGGATGAGCCCACATTTCCCTTTTCTTCTTGACAAAGACTTGACTATAACAAATGCTTGTATCCAGCGTCCTCACCTTGACCAGGTGGCCCTCAGAGGAGAAGCCGAGGCCGTAGACGGTGTTGGCCCGGCTGTCGGCCCACTGGCCGAACTTCTGCGACGTCTTGGTGAATGTCATGTTGGGGGTGATGGTGCTGTTGATAATGGCCTGTGGAGGACAAAACTGAGACTGAGCCGCACTATCAGAGGTGGAAATAACTACAGTATATTGGTTGTTGAAGCAGCACTGACTCAGGAACAGCTGCCTTAGCCTAAAGCAGCTGGATGCCTGATGTCTACTGGGACCAGGGGATGTGTGCGTGTTTGTCTTGTACTGATGTGAGTTTGTATTCCCACTGTTTCGTAAACAGGAAGCAGTCAATGAGGAGTTCTGAAGTGAGTCCAACTGTCTGTCATGTCATTGATCAGCGTGGGAGGGAAACAGGCGAGCACAGATGGTGGTGAGGGTTTATGGTTTGTAAAAAAAAAAAAATCTCTTCTGCTAGTGTCTCTCACATTTACTGTTAGGTAAGAAGCCTTAAACACAGCTGAGCTCGACGTGACATTCTCGACACATGACAACGTCATAAACGACAAGGTTTATTAGCATCAGAGTTTTGTTTATTTGCCATTGAACTGTGTTTTTGTAGAGGGTGGAGATTCATTTCCAAAATGATGGCGCACAGTTAAAGCAGCTCGGCTCACTCGTCATTTCAGGATTTTTTTTTTTTTTCATAACACCGAAACGCACAGAGCACAGCGGCTCTACCTCTCATCAAAGATCTCAGTCTATTTTTGTTTATTCAACACACTACAACAAAAGAAAATGAACCAGAACCAAGAAATAACCAGGTTATTTTAACGATCAGGGAACAAGTTTACATGCACTTATGTACCTAGTTATTGTAAATCTGTGTGTATGAGTAGCACCAGTAACCTGGTTTGTCCCACCTTGGGCTTTTTTTAAGCATGAATCACAGATGTTTAATTAACTAGTGACAAAAAGTGTTTGGTTTTTTGTTGCTGTCTCTGTGTGGGTGCAGACAGTGCAGTGAGGTTATTTATGTATATTTATTTATTGTAGATTCACTGGATTTCAGGTGAAGAAAATTCTTGGAGGTCCACATTACAAAAGATTTTACAACCTCCTACCAAGAAGGTCTGGTAGAAGGTACAGAGCAATCCACAAACACACAAACCGTCTCAGGAACAGCTTCGTTGCCAGATTTCTAGCTGCCCCAAACACCGAACCACCCCTCTGTACCAAGCACCATGCAGAAAACGAATAACTTCTCCGTCTGTGCCCCCCTCTGATGGTCACATTAATACCACAGTGCTACTTGATACCTTCTGATATACATTTTCATTTTAAAAGTTTCTTTTCACTTCTGAAATTTGGGAAGCAACACAAACAGATCTTTCCTTGTGTGGCATCTGTCTCTGTTTTCTTTTTCACTGCTGAGAAGACGTATTGTTGTCTGGATGATTATGTCCTCCAGCACCACCCCACACAATCTGTGCTATTTCCAGCAGAACACAGTGCAGTTAACTTGCTGGTTCAACAACAGTGGTAGTCACCCAGAGAAACTCTTACATAAGTATGCTAACTCCACCCCTGCACCTCTCTCGAGACTGAAATAATTACCTCCACATAGATATGACAGACCCGACCGCCCCTTCACGGCTTCAGAGAGGCCAGGCTGACTCAGACAAGCTGAGAGTAGAGGTGGCATATGTTGACAAAAACAAAGATTCACATGCTTTTGTTGTTTAAATAAAACTGTATCTATCCTCCCTGGAACACAAAATTAGATTCTGTACAATAGTAGACAACAGCTAGATGATATGCGTCCATGCATCTGCCAAATTAGGTTTCTCACGTTTCTTGTGATTAAGATATGAACTGAGCACCAAGTGAACATTTGATTAACTGATGAAAAACTAATATTACAAATACAACAGGTTAAAATCCTGACTTTGTCTATTCTGGTGCTTCATTAAAGAAACAAACAACACACACACACACACACACACACACAGTGCTGAGTTCTGTATCTGCGCACACCTTCGATCCATCCAGACTGATGATTCGATAAACATTCCTGGTACTGTCGAAGAAGTAGGAGACTGTGACAGCATGTTTACTTGTGGGAACCCAGTTCTTCTTGGTGTTTGGGTCGATCTGGAAGACGTGGGCCCGTGTACTGAAGATGGGCTGCTCTCTGCACAAAGAGAGAGAGAGAGAGAGAGTAATAAGAAGGAACAGAATGGGGAAAGGAAAGTGAGATGGAAAACATTTGATTATAGCGTAGTCTGTGGTCATGGTGCCTTAAATGTAAAATAACACAAGTCTGTTGTCACAATGTCAGTTTGGCAGAAATTGTACCTCAATAGTAGCCACAACTAATCTGCAGATTATTTTCTCAATTCATTGATTATTATTCATTTAGTCTGTTAACTAGTTAATTATTTTTGCCGCGATCGACTCGATGATTCGACTAATAAAGATGTAACTAGATTATGATACTGCGTGAAACGTCAAGATCACGTCAGGAGATCACCTAAGTCTGAAGCTTCCATACAGAATGCTTGTGCTATAGTAGTATAGAGTAGAAAGTGGTGCACTAATTGAGCAACCAACCAACCTACATGTACTTTGCCATACTACCAACACTGTGATTCTCAAGAGGGATGTTAAGAACATGATGAATCCCATGAAGGTAAAAGACACAGTATCCAGATCCCAGCACATTCATAATTCACTTTCTTGATGTGTTGCTGCGCTGCTCGACAAGAGGGGAAAAAAAAACACCCAGCCACCAGGCAGATGTACAGAAAACAACTGTGTTAATGTACAGAGTGTTAAACAAATGCACTTAATCTCCCTCTTCACATTACGATGTAAAGATGCACACAAGGGCAGGAAGTAAACACATTCAGTTCCCTTTGAACCAGCAAAACAGTGAAGGGCATGAGAGATCTAACACTAAATTACAGAATGTCAAGAGGAAAACTACATATATCAGCAAATATTATCATTAATACAGATTTGTGCTGTGTTATAAAATGCAAACAAACCAAAATGCAACAATGACTTTATTATTTCGAGTCATTTAACACGATTTATTCTCTAAATGAAGCCTTAGTTTCACAAAATAATGTCCCACAAACAAGTGCACAGCTGGATTTAGGGAACCTACATTATATTCACTGGTCATAGTCCAAACAATTAACTGAATGATCAAAAAAGTGATGCACAGATTATTTGATCATAATTATCTTCACTTGCAAAAGAGAACAGTGAGAATACCTAATTAAATAAACAATATAGAAATAGGAATAGGATGAAAAGAAAAACAATAGTTAGAAAAAGTAAGGATAAGAATCCTTGAATACGAAAATTCAGGAAAGGCAGAGGAGGAACGAGACAGACGGAGACTCTGATGGGGGCGTCTTTCTTGAAACCTGCTGCCTCGTGTGTGGGCGGTTAAGATTAAATCAGACTGGAATTGTGCTTTTTTTTAAAGCAGCGAAAGAAAGGGCAGTTATGCTAATTTTCCTCTACTTTTAAAATAACAGTTGAACAGAGCCGTGAGACGATGACAGACAGCTCCAGGTTCCTGTCCACTGGCAGCAGTATAAAGTCGTCAGGAATCACAGAAAAGACTGATGACTCGCTCTTGAACAACTTGCATGACAAAACAAGGTTCAGGCTAATTAAAAAACAACAGGTCAATTGATTAGAGCTAACGATTGTGTGAGTCCATATCAATGCTGTGGACAGAACTGGTGCACTTCCATATTTGTTTGGCGGGTGCAGCTGTGGAGCTGCTGCCAGTGTTTCGCTGTCACTCATTTTCACACCTGTCATAAAGCCGACATGCTCAAATGACCTCTGGATGTTATGTGTATGTGTGACTGTGTGCAGGCCAGACTCGACCGGCAGAGTGTCCACTGATCTAGAAATGATGAAGAGAGGCAACCAGACCAAAGGTGGCCTGGAAGCACCTGCGCCAACCTCCAGAGATCAGCAGGGTCTGGATGGCTTCCACAAATTGCTACGGATGACAAGCTCCCAGGCAAAGCAAGCTATAAATGTCCTGGTGTGAACGTTCATGGAAATCTACAAGAAACTAAGAGCAGATTTTTAACTCGCTGTGGAAAAACAAAGCACAGAACGGTGACGAGTAATTTTATCCAGCTAGACTGCATGACTGCAAAAACACAATTCAAGCAACTAATACACCTGCAACAACTGTGAAGTGAATAACGCTGACAAAAACTATGTTTAGCTGACATTATGTTCAATTCTAGCAAATGAAATGACTTTTGTTTTGCATTTTGCCTTTATTTGACAGTGTTCGTGAAGAGCCAGACAGGAAATATAGGAGAGGAGAGGGGGTGTGTCACATGCAGCAAAGGTCCCCAGCCAGACAAGAACCAACGATGCTGCAGTTAAGTAACAAATCTCATGGCAATCCCTCCAATAATCAACTAAATCACAACCAAATCACAAAAAATGAAAAAGGTCAACCTCATAGTGGTGCAAGTAGAACAACTGTTTAGATAAATGAATGTGAACTGCTGTGTGCAGTAGAGGAAATGTCTGAGGATCACTAGTCATCAGGATTCATTACTTCACCAAAGTCAGCAGGGTTCACCCTCTGCGAACCTCCCATGTTCCTACAAAATGTCCAGATATTGTAGAGATGTATTGCAGAGGTGCGCTCGACAACCAGAACTGGAATCTCTAGAGTCAACGGAGTCACAGATAACTGAGATCCTCTTTCACACACCTCTGTCCCTCTGGACTCCTGGACAAAAATAAACCTAAGAGAGTTTCAGCTTCAGCCATGCTACACACTAAAGTAAGATAAAAGGTTTTACTGCGGTACGAAAACAGGATCGGATGTAAATTTGGTTTTAAATCTCCCAGTGAAATGAGATTTGACTGCTTGCCTGAGAGCAAAGTGCCCCAGGTCTCCACTGGGACACGGTGACTGCTGAACTCTCCAGCAACCTCCCGTCTCGTTTCATGGCGTTAATTAAGTCATCAGAGTGAATGGTCTGCAGATGTCATTTAAAGATAAACAGCTAATGAGAAAGTAGGAAAAAGGAGACGTGGAAATAATACGTTTTTAATAAATATATTTAAAACAATTTTTCCCCCAGCTGCAAACAACATATAAACAAAAATAAAAGGATGAAAGAAGAAAGAGAATTCTGTCCATTTAGTTGATTATAATTTAAAAAGACTTCTGCTTTGATATTGTTTTAGGATTTTTAGAAGACTTTTTAGAAAATAAATCAGATTCAGAGGCCTGGTCCCTGGATTAAGTGGATAGATTCACGTAGACTGGTTAAAACATGCACTGGTACTGTTTTACAAACTGTTTATCACGTCTCAATTACTCAACGTTTCCAGCTCAAGTATGAAATCACAGTGGATCGTTTGATATTTTGTGGTGTTTTTATTTCTAATAGCTTGGCCTAGATCAAAATCTGCCCTGGTGGTGTGTGTCGCTATGAGAGTGTGTGGCGACTGTTAGCCCTTAATCCCTTTAGGCAATGAAACCTATTGTGGCATTCAAGTCCCAATGACAAGCGCTCTGACAGAGAAATCTGATCGCAGATGTTCTCAAATCAGCCGTTCTCCACTTACAGCAACAGATACATCCAGGAAAACAGACACAGCACCGTGTGTAACGTGTTCAGCTTCTAACCACACTCACCGAGCCTTGTTGATCATTTCATTAACTATCTAATTAACAGTATCACAGCAGCTATTTCTTGCTAACGCTGGTGCTTTTCTTCAAACGTGCTGTTTAAATTTCACCTGGAACATGAGTACACTTTAAGAAATCAGGGACAAGATGCACCTAACCTTGACTCTGACCCTTGTTCCATTAAAAAAAATACATTTCAAAGCTCAGCTAAACTTCAAGAGTCCCACTAATCTAAATTGGTCTGTATCTTTCAAAGTTATAGGGTGTATTAGACAGATTTCACTCTGTTTTGAGTCTGAGTGAGTTCGGCTGTACATCTTTATCTGTTTATTTGCATTCAGTGTAAAATTGGAAGGAGCAGCAGCAGCAAACTAGAGCTAGAGGAAAATATCCAAACATTTGAAGATTATATGTTGTAAAATGTCAGAACTTTGGTTGAATATAAAGGAGAACCTGGGCTCAAGGAAATTTTGACAATTCTTGATGTTTTACAGTACAAACAATATATCAAGACAAATATTGACACATTAACTAATAATGACAATACCTGTCATTATTACAAATCATCCAACCATGTTTGATTCCAGCCTGTGACTTTTGTTGTCACTTCTCTACTATCGCCACCAAATGAAGCCATAAAAATAAAGTTCAGTGTGGTCTGTGTAACTAAAAGGGCTTTTTTATTTTGTGTGCAATGCAGTTACAAATTACTTCCAGCTCATAAGACCTAAATTCCAGTGATAGCAGCTGAGCACATGCTGCAACTGTGCTGCCAAAATAATTATCTGTTTCCAGTAAAAACAAAGCAGTCTGCGACCCACTGGCCTGACCAGTAAAACAGAAAACACTGCCTGGACGCCGTTTTATTCCTAGTGCCAGGTTTCAGGAGGACAGCTTGTTTACAGTCATCTATTACACAAGAACAGAAGCTGCAGCACTTGTTGGAACAGCCAAGTCAGACTCGCTAATTAACGATGTAAGTGCACGCACAGGACGTGCTCTCTTTCTGTGCTGGACAAATTGATTGTCAACTACATTATAACCATTGGCTTGGAGAATTACAGAGGATGTGCTTTGCTGGAGGAGGGAACCAGTTCACCCCCCAACCTCCCCCACCCCACTGTCTAACCACAATATGACAACAAACCAATCACATGCTGCATCATCTACCTTCATCTGGACTAAGAACTAGGTCGCTCTTGATCGGGAGAATCACCATCCTGTGCATCTGCAGGTTCAGCTACATGCGTTACACGAGTGCAGGAGAGCTCCTTACTGTGTGACAGTGGTTTAAAGAGGTTTATCTCTCTCAGTCTCTCTCTCTCCGGCAGCACAAGTCAAATTATTACACTACACTTTTTTCTCAATTCACAGACAGTTGTCTACTTCAACACAGCCTAATCTTTTGGCTTCTTTAATCTAAGATGTCAGTGTATGGAGGCTGTGAGTGGACATAAAGGCTGTCAGTAGCACAGTGTTTCATCAGGGGCAGTTTGCTATAGCTAGGCATTTTTTACTATGTCCATGTCAAGGTGATGACAGGAGGACTTCATACAGTTAGCCATGGGGGGCTAGCCTTGGTACACCACTGATATCTGCTAAAGGGCTCCTCAAATCTACAAAAATAAGTCATGTTTTGACATTTTTGCTGTTGTTGCTGCAACTTCTTCAGAACATTTTCTTATGGAACAGTCATAAAATCAATAATGCATATAACTAGGGCTCCAACTAATGATTTCTTTCATTACTGACTGAAGGACACATTGACCCTGAGGGTTCAATTGCTCTATCAACTAAGCCATTGCCGCCCCAAAAATAATTCAGTTGGACAATTAACAGTAGCACCTTTAAGTGTCTTCTTTTATTCGTCCAAAAACACACTGCACATTCAGATTACAATGATATATGACAAATATATGCAGTAAATGCCATATGCAAGAGGCTGGAATCTACAAATATTTGGTGTTTTCCAAGTTTATCATGAACAATTACAATGGTATGCTTAGTCAACAGGCATAATCTGCATTCCTTTACTAATCGCTTAATCATTTCAGTTATTTTCCAGCTGTAACTGTGAAATAAATGTTAGACATGTCTGTATTAGAATAAAATGGTGTATAACAAAGAAGAGCAGCAAATACTTTCTATAGGAGGTGGAAATGTGCAGATGTTTATGGCATTTTTTCTCTGCCACACAAGAAAAGAATTTATAGTTTTTCTTGTTTGGAAAAAGAGGTTAAAATCTGCAAATATTTTATTTATGTGGGAAATAAATACTTATCTTATTTATTTCCCACATAGCTATCTTAAAAATGACTCAAATGATTAATGGGTTGTCAGAAAAGCTGCTGAATATTATTCTATCAACTAATTATTTCAACCCCCTCATATGCGTAACATCCTAGACATCAGTTTGATGACACTGTACCACAAACAGCCACTGCTTTGTCCTCCCTGATGCCTGATACTTCACCTGCTCTCTGACATCATTTCACTAACAGTTGCCTACTTTATTACAACCTAATTTCTTGGCATCTGTAATCTAAAATGTATGACTGAATATAATGATGAATCTCCTGAAATGTATTTGAGCAAAACAACAATAAAACGAAAATATTCCGTTTTCAAGACAAACAAATGCTGGAAATCTTCACTTTAAGATGCTGAAGTCTGCAAATGTTTAGCATTTTCTCCACATGTTCTGTTTGGAAAATTACTGAAAGAGTTAAGAGTTAATAGGAGGAGTTTATCAAGAAAACATAAAGAACTTAAAGAGTTTGTCATTCAGTATATCAAATAAAGACAAACCTTAAATCTGTATCATTTTATTCACAGTTTCTCCTTAAAAAATGACTGAAACAATTATCAAAATAGCTGCTTTGCTGCTGATTAATGTCGTTTGTGACTGACTTCCCAGACATTAACTTGGCTTTAAAACCATTGTACCAAAATAGGCTCTTCACCAACAGGAGTCTACTTCATTAAAGCTTAATCTGTTGGCATCTATCTAAAAAGCCTGTGACTGGACATACTGATTGACAGCGACTAGTATCAGTAGTGTAATGTTTTATGTGAGGTAGTTGCTGCTATCACAGGCGTTTTTTTGTTGAGTATTTCAATACGTGCAGTGTTAAGGTGAAAGCTGCTGACAGAAGTGATTCATACAGCTCAAACCTACATGAACAAAGTCAGTCCTGACATGTTGTGTGTGAGAGCTCACTGTTCTGTTCCACATACCCCATTTTCGCTGGATTTTGGTGGCTGAGTTGAGTCGACGCTGAGCCTCTCTCGCTGGTCTCTTGAGGGCGGTGTGAGCAGGGCTGGAGGCCAGCTTCGGCTTTTCTGATCCCCTCTCTCCCACTAATAAAGCCGCTCTGAGCCCCTGCGTTGTTGTCAGTCCGACATGACTCGGTGCTGCCGGTTGCTGTTATGCCCTTGGGTGCATTTTGGAGGGGGTGTCGTTGGGTTTCACCCGAGCAGACGTGTCGGTGCATGCATGATGACCGACGCTACTCCAGCGCTGTGGCAGCGGCGGCAGCTACCGTTAGCTAACCGCTAGCTCCCGTAAATAAAAACTCCTCACTTATGTTCAAGCGGAGGATTATGAGCTAAACTCTGACTGACAGGAAAAGCTGGGCGATCTATTTACAAATTGCGCTGAAATCGACGAAGTTGCCTTTTTTTTTTTTTTTTTTTTGGAAAAACGTTGTTAAAATGTCATCAAGTTTATAACGTAACATATATCTTTAACGGTAACAACAGAAGCTAGCTTCATCCGCGCGTTGCTAGCGTGCTGTCCGCTGGCTGTTGCTGATGAGAGCTGTGAAATATGACCAGATAAAGATGTAAATATGTTATACAGAGATACAGTTCATCATCAGTCGATTAAAAAAAAACCTTAACATTGACCCTTCAGTGTCAACAAACTGTTCACAAATCCCCGTGTCAGTCGTTGGCTCTTCCGTGCCGTCCGATGTGCCATTAAATTCCTTCAGCCGAAATAAGACGTTTAAAGCTGCTTGGAGGTGACAGACATCTTCTTTGCAGACGGAGCTTCATCCCCGCTGTTTTAGGGGGGAAATAGAGAAAACGCTTGGTGCACACTCCAGACTTTAACATCACCTCCATCCAAAGATTGTGTGCAGCAGCAGCTGAGCTTCTTCCTCCCTCAGCTGTTGTCCAGAGAGTCACAGAGACACACGCTGGTTTCTTGTCTCAGTCACTTAAAATGAACCCTAAACCCGGATTCATCGTCCCGGTTCATCTTCTCAGACCAGCTCTCTCAGCCCTTCATCTTCATCCCCAGCTTCTCCGCTGCTGCTGCTCTGACGGAGCATTAAACCACTGATGTCATCACGTTGACTTTCTGACGTAATTGGCAATGACATGTTTCCTCACATCCGGTGTGTAGGTAGAATCACCATAAATGTATATTTTTATTTTTATTTTACAGCATAAAACACACTAAAAGGTGGCAGCGTTCACTACACCCACGGCCGGATTAACCTTAAACAGGGACTTGGGGCAAACATGTCTTGCTCGACCCCTGTTGGCCCCCTAGACCCCTCAGAAATCGACCTGTACTCTAGCTACGTTTAAATTAAAACCAATTAGATTAGATTAGATTCAACTTTATTGTCATTACACATGTACAAGTACAGGGCAACGAAATGCAGTTTAGGTCT
>JAUYWH010000004.1:2722533-2747526 GCA_034779795.1 Ctenopoma multispine
GTATGAACAGTGTGGTGCAATGAGTATGTGCAAAATAAGCAATAATAAATATTACAGGATTAAATGTGCATGATTAACCACTGCACTAGTGGTTATCAGGAGTGTATGAGGGGGGGTGGAGGAGTTCAGCAAGGAAGCAGCTCTGGGAAAAAAGCTGTTCCTAAGTCTGCTGGTTACAATTACAACTGCTAAAATGTGCAGCCACATGCTTACAAGAATAACACCAATTTAACTATTTTAAAAAAGCAATTTGACTTCAGTGTCCATTCAGACAAAGACGTCTCTTTTGTTTTTCCTCCTTCTTTGCTTTTTCCGTAATGAAGCCATAACTTTGTGTAGTCTGCTTGCTGTGAATAATGCACAGACTGGAAATGGAAATAATAGTTATACCATTTCTGTTTTGCTTCTTTTCTGACTGATCACTTTGTGAATCCTCACTGGATTTTTGCCTTGTTGTTGTTTACTGTTAGGGATTGTCAGTGTCTGTCTTCATTAAGCTGATTGTAGTGAAATTAATTCAAATCAGTGGTGACCTAGTTGGTGGTATGATTAACTAAACACATTTAACACCAGCACATTGTCAGGGGATACTGACAATGTTAATTAAGGACAAATTAATTCTCCAAATATCGATTTGGAGAACTAATGATTTACAGAACATCTGTCAAACTAGTTTACACACAAGCACGGATACAATCTGTGGACTAAAAGAAAAACCCTCTCCAACTCTCCCAGTCTTTATTTCCTACAAAGTATGCCTGTCACACTGCCAGACAGACATAAACAGGTGCAGGGCTGATGTTCCCACAGAAGCACAGATCCAAAGAGTAAATATATTTTCAGATACAATATGCTGAATATTTGAAGGTTTAAGTAGAACATCGGTATAAACATATTTCATTAAATGAGAAAAGTGGTAAAAGTATAAATGTTAGTGCTCAACCTTGACACTTATCTACTTTGTTTTTCTCACAGGTTCACTGTGAACTATTATTATGTGATTTGTTTATGCAAATAAAAAAACAAACTGAACTCTTTGAACATTCTCAAATGCCTATGGCGAACTTACAGACAGGCTTGTGACATCGGATATATGCTTCCAGCGCAGAATTATATTTAGAGGAGAGCAAGAAAAAATAAAGCAGCAACATTTACTTCATGCTGCTGCAGATTTTATAGTTCGGATTAATCACAGATTGCAACTAATTAACCCAGATTAACCTGATTTAGTATATTTGTCGAATGCAAGCTTTCTGTACATGTGAATAGATGACAAACTAACCTTCCAACATGTTGCAAATGCTTCAGATGAAACACTGGAGGACCAGTTTTCTATTTCAAGATTACGCTGAGCATGAAAACCCAACTCAAGCACCCTTGCCTAGAATGTGATCAACAGAGCAGCACTGAGTCGTGGTGAGAGGCTACAGCAAATTCATCAAGATATCACAACAATGGATACTTTGACGGAAGATTTTGTGCGCTCAGATGTTGACACTGATATGACAGTTTTGCAACCTGAAGATATTACAGAGCAAAACCTCGAGGCCGGTGATGAGGTAGAGAACCTTCGAAACAGGTACAAATCAGTAAACGGAATTTGTAGATATATTACCTGGCTTATTTAGTCCAATAGTAGAATACAGTGGAATCAACATCTCTAAAGCAATTTCAAGGAAAACTGAACATTATCAACTTCATGAGGGAGCGTTTATTGCAGCACTGGTGCATTAGCCTGTGACTGTGCATGTGTGTAGGATTCAGAGGACAACACATTCAAATCAGCATGTATACAGTATTTCCATGGAAAACGTTACATAAAATGTTTAACATAAGAACATGAAAATAATTTTTTCACAATTCCAGTGCAACAAATGCTGAATCAGAAAAGAGTTTAATTTTTAGAAACATGTGAAAAATTATAACCAAGTTGCTTCTGAGGACAAGAATCCATCACACTTTGGAAAATGTCTGAATATGTTTTTGTTACTTGACAGCCACATCGTGTTTGTGTTACTGTGTCTCCAGTTTACGTGAGGCTGTCCACGATGACAACGTCCGACCAAAGATGCAGTGCTTGATGATGGACACTTCCTTCTCTATGGTAACTATGCAAGGTGAGGACAGCGGGATTGCGTGGGAGACGACACCTAGTCGATGCACCACGCCCTGGGCATCTGAAGCTGGAAGCTCCACTGTGGATCTCAGCTCCTCAGTTCCAGTACAGTCTGCAACAGCCAGGTCTCACCCTGCTGGAAAGATCATCTTTGTCATGGACGACGAGCTGATTTCAAGACAGAAGAAAACTAAAGAGAGGGTAAGCTGTCAGAAGAGCAACGCAGGCAGGCAACGACAAGTCCTTGGAGAAAGCTCTGAGAACATCTCAGGAAGGCCAGAATTAGTCGGATTCTCACAACCAAATGTGAAAACAGAAGGAGAAGGAGATGAAGAGGAGCCAGCTGATCCTCTGGTAGATAAAGAGCAACGGCTATTCAGCTTAGTGTCTGAAGGTTTAGAGATCCTCAACATTGTTGTTCCTCCTAAACTGGCTACAGTGGATGAGGAGGAGAGCAAAGAAATGGTGGACAACTTATCCTATCTGGAGGAGACGCCCATCCCTAAAGCAAGTAATGAAACCCTGGATAATGAGCTGTTGATCTCAACAAATGCTTTTACAGTTTTAAGTGCAGCAAGAGGCGACCAGATCAACCCCTTACCCCTAAGCGGTCCACATGTAATGGATCCACCAGGGGCTCCAGTAGCCAGAGGCAGAGGAGCAGCTGGAAATGTGGACTACTTTGAGGCCTTTACCCTGATTGATGCTCAAGCTCCAGGAGGTCCTGCTGTGATCACACAGGGACAGGAGGAGTCAGCAGCAGAGGATACAGCTGAGAGCCAGGACACAAAGAAACCTGTGCAACCTGAAGACAAGACCATTACCACCACAAAAACAACTAAAGATAGTTGTTTAGATATTGAAAGGTCAGACACCGTCAGTTTAGAGGGAATCACCAGTGAGCTTCTAGATGAAGTCTTCTATGGTAGTTCACATGACTATACCATGAAGAGTCTAGACAGAGAGGATGAAGGAGTGCCCTGTAGGCTCCCTTCCAAACCAAGCGGTTCAACTTTATTCGGAAGCCAAGAGGACATCCTGACTCCAATCTTTCTACCTGAGGGACCGCCCAAAATTATCGATCCGGTTCTGCTGGAAGAGCCCAAAGCCATGGCCTTCCTTTACACTGACCTGTATGAAGAAGCAATTGGCAGTCGGAAAATAGAAGAAGACAGAGAAAGTTTGAGCTCTGAGAAGTCCTTCCACAGCAGGCATTCAGACCGGGAAGCCAGGGGATACTTAGAGAAATATGTGCTGATAGATGAAACTCCAGCATTGGAGATGCACCAAGCTGATAAAGAAAAATGTCCAGAGGAAGGTCCTCGGGTTTTGACCCAAGATTTGTATGAGTTTGGTGATTTTATTTCCAAGCCTGAAAAGGGTGAGGTGTCAAAAACAGACGAAGAAATCACAGACTTCTTCAGGTCCAGTGACAATTCTTCTCCATTTGATGTGGATCCTTTCCCTCAATCACTCAAAGAGGATGAAGCCGAATCAGCTCCAAAGACTAAACCCAAGACCAACAAAAGTGTCTCCATAAACATAGAACGGGTTGGTGAAATCCCAGTAGATTCACTTAGTATCTCCAGCTTCGAGTTTCCTTCAGATGAACTAGACTGGGGATTTACAGATGATCATCCTACGTTTCTGGACCAGAAAGATGTCAGCATACATACAAATCAGGAATTGAGGAAACAAGATTTGGAGATTGAAAAGCCAGTTGCCCCTCCCAGGAGAAAGGTAATGTCCGCTCCAAAGACATGTCTAGACCTAACACCTCTGACCCCAGTTGATGTCGTTATGCAGGAAAAAGAAGAGGCTGGTGGAAAGGAAATGAGGGAGGAGGAGGAAAAAGAGACAGCATCACCAGTGGAGACTGCAGATGAAGGAGAAGGAGATGGAGAGGAAACCAAAGAGCCTTCCTCTGAAGTTTCTTTATCTGAGAATGAACTGGCTGTAGTGGAAACTGGGTCCTCACAAACTGAAGGTTTTAGGTCAACAGAATCAGATAAAGCAGAAATAAAGCAAGAGAGACAAGGAGATCCAACCTTACCAAATGAACCAGCAAAAGACAAAGGACAGTGTGTAATACTCTAGACTAGTTTCAATATTTTCAATAAGTTTAAAGCCAGGTGCCTTTACTAATGGGTATTTATTCAGTTTTAAAATAAAGGTCTCTGCAGAACAAGACAGGTGGCAATAGTGCATGAGTCATAGCGTGTTTGAAAAGGCTTGAATCACAAGTGTAGATGAGAAGGATGAGAGTGCATGTGTCTGTGTTTGTGTGATGGTAGCTATAAATAAGCCTCACTGGCTCTTAACCTGACACCTCAGTCTCAACTTGGAGTCTGTGTACCCACTTGTAAACAATGAAAAAGAAGTGTTTAATATATTTAAATGTGCATATTGACGGGATACATATGAGTAATTTCATTCAATCATTAATGTTTCAAAAGACTACAATATATGCTAAATTAAAACAGACATTTTCACTGTGTGTGCCTGTTCCTACATAATCTAAAGCAAAACCCTGCATCCTGCATTTAGGACATCAAATTAGAATTCTATCATCCTCATCCTGGATTTTAACCATTGTACACAAAATGTTTTTTATCCAAAACCATCTTCAATCTGGCCGAGATGTCACAAAATCACCTGACTTAAACTATAGCTTCTTAGTGTCAAACATGCATATGTATCACTCTGCATGTAGAAAATAAACCGGCTGATTCAAATCACATTTTTGCCTGCTGGGGGACTTTTAACAGACTGTGCAGTGCAGTTTTTAACCTACACATGTGGCCGTTAAAGCAGGTTAATGTCGAGCATTATTTACTGATACTGCTTCCAGGCTTAAATCCAAAGGTCCCATCTGGAGCTCAGCAGTGATCCCATGCCTCATGACCTTGAGGGGGAAACTGAAAGCACACACAACAGATATTAACTTGCACACGCACAAATATGGTATATATATATTAACAGAAGCACAAGTGTAGTGGGACAGCTTGGTGTTGTATTTATGCATACTAATGGATAGTTGTAATGCTTCTGTCATTTCCCTCCACTGTATTTTATACATTTTGTCTTCTGTGTTAGAGCTCATCCGCTAGTTTTTATGGGCTTTGGTGACATCCAGTGTTACATCCTGTGAATGTCCGTGTTTTACCTTTTTAAAGCACCTCTTCTTCCTCCACATCGCCAGGTGGCAACTGTGAGTTGATGGCTCACTCCTACAGAATTACAGTAGGTAGAGTGGCAAAATCCTAGTGTGACATTATACAAGATAAGAGATAAGATAGAACTTTATTGATCCCACAGCGGGGAAATTTGTGTGTTACCACAGCTCAGGACATAAAGTACAGAAAAGGTATACAACAAGACTATATATATTACATATATAATTAATTATTATTTTATTATTTATAGTATTAATTGTGTATTTTTCACTCCACCAAGGGAAAAAAAAGAGATCTTAAAATCTCTAATAATTTCTTTGATCAGGATCTCATAATTATATGTTGTATGTAAAGATTCATAATAGTTATATATTTATTATAATACAATAAGATAATGCTTTCCTTTTGTGACTGTAGTGAGCTTCCGTAGCCAAGAACACAGTATGCCAAATAAAATACATCTAGAAAGTAGTAGAACACCATCAGCTAAGTAAACCAGTTCTAGTTGTTCTATTTCTACGTCCGACGTCGCTCCTCGGCGCTGTGTTTGAGTACTGGCGTCAGTTAGCTTCATGCTAACTCCATAAAATGGCTAGTGTTCCCGGCGTTCGCTCCTCGGTCGTTCCCGACGAAAACGGACCAGAAACCCGGGACAGCTGCTCGGCGGAGGATGGACTAGTCGACGCTTTTGGAGACCTGGCCTCGCTCCCGGTCGAGGTCGGCGAGAGAAGACCGACGTGCTTACGGTGCCGGTGAGCTGAATTCAAGTAAAGCTAATGCTAGCTAGCTAGCTGAGTATTAGAGCGGTTGGTGGACGGCAAACCTCCAACCCCCCCAACTCCTGCTTCTTCTTCTACGTCTCCCCCAGTAACTGGCATGTTTTAATGAGGGCACAGATTTATGTCGTTACAGACAAAACTCAAGACCAGCTGAAACAGAGAGATGGGGGCTATAGCAGGCTGGGAAGTAACGGGGATGTCACAGCTTCTTCACCGCGTCTTCAACTTTCCTCCCATGTAGTCGCCCTCAGAAGGTGTGTCTCTGTCCTTTTCTCCCACCACAACCCCTGGACGTGTCCACATGTCTGTACGTAGTGCAGCATCCCGCAGAGGTGAGTGGGTAAACGCCACAGGGGACCGTGCATGCGTGTTCAGATATTTTACATGAGTAAAAGTAGAAGTACCAGACCGTGAAAATACTCATTTACAAGCTGGATCATCATGGGCTCAAAAACATCTACTCTATCTTATTGTATATGTATAACAAATAATATAACATAAGTTATAATACAGTATAATATACTGCATACAGTAATAAACCCAGTGTACAACTAAGAGCAAAACAATTTGTACTTTGACTGAAAATGCTTAAATAATACTGTAGTCAGTTAAATAGACAAAGATAAGGACCGAGACATAAAGTCCGTTACATACATACAAACTTTATTTTATATGTAAGGGAATAATCTGTTGATGTGATCACAATTTAATTCTATATAGTCATATATCATAAAATAGAAAACAAGACAAAAAGAGTTAATTACCTGTTAAATGACCTATGGCGCCAGAAAACATATTATTTACAATGTTGATTTCTCATGTTAATGTCTGTTATCCCAGTGCATGTTGGGAGGGTTTTTTAAAACACCTAACTCATGTACCTGCAATGTGTCTGACATTTGCACTACGTAGTGTTCATTATATAGGGAGTGATTTTAGACACAGCTACGGTTTCAACTCCACTCTTTGGATCTACTTTTGAAGCACAAACTTCATCTAGGATTAACAGATAAATTGTCAAACTACTTTGTAAGAACCAAATACGTGAATGAGAACTAACAGGATCATTTTAGTCTCTTGTCAGCATGTTAGCCTGAATTATTTGAGTCACCCTTGAAGAACAGGCCACAGTATTAAAAATACTAACATCTGATGTATTTTCAGGAGAGCAGAGTGCTTCGCACAGTGCCGCTACTTGCTGCTTGTTTGCCACAAGGAAAATGCAACGTCATCATTGGAAGGAGATTCAGTGAGGAAAAGTAAAGACACAATGATCTCTTAATACACACCACCACTGTCACCGCTCACATATGCAAGACATAGTTTTTATCTCCATCTTTACTCCACTCAGGCACCCAGAGCTGGCTGCAGTATGTCGGGACAGCAGAACGCTTATCTTGTACCCGGGTCCAAAATCACAGAACCTGGAGGAGCTGGTGCAGTACCAGGAAGTAGGCACTGCAAAACACAACGTAATCATTATAGACGGCACCTGGAGCCAGGCGAAAAACATGTTCCTCAAAAACAGCCTCTTCCACCTACCTAAACAGGTGGGTAATGACTGTTTTATCACTCTAAAAGAGGGTGAGGTTAGGTGTGGGATGAATGGGAAGATTATTTTCTCAATAGATGACGTGTTTGAACATCTTTGTCCATTTACAGCTGTTCTGGACTAGATTTATTTGTAAAAATGTGATTTATCCTTGAGCCTAAATCACAAAATCTAGGTGGAATAGAGGAAAATGCCCTGTACACCTGGGACGATTTAAATTCTTCTGTAACACCCACTGGTGGAAAAGGATCACAGCGTTACCCACGTGAAATGACTAATTGAAACCTGAAAGTGAAAAAAAGACGTTATTAATGTAGGCAAGAAGGGGGGACACTGCAGTTTTATTAGCATTTCTTTTCTTCCCCTACGTTTCCCTAATAGTGTTTGGGCTGAATGCAATCATAGAGCTGCTGGGTTTGAGAGAATGAGCACTGTGTGCAGCTTGCTAATATCAAGGCACAGGCTTTCTAAGTAATTATTATTCTCATTCCATTAGATTGGCTGCCACTGCAAATTTCTCTTCTGGCACTTTGATATTTACATATACAAAATTTTGGGTTCTTGGGTCGTAATAGTCTGTGGTCTTTGCTGCTTCTCAAATCCACAACCACAATGGCCAAGCAGTATTGTGATTTAAAAAAAACAGGCTTCTGACACCTGAGAGTATGTTGGCTGTAAAGTTACTAAGGCAAAACAAATGATCTGTTTTTCCAGCTCCAACTCGAAGCTAAATAGTCACAGTTTCCAATAATATTTGCAGCTTCTTCTACACTACTTACAAATATGTTTTAACATTCACAGATTTTTCTGCTCTTTCACAGTTTTCGTTGCACATTCAGAAATCTCGATGTCGACTGGCAAATCTGAATACTCATTTTACATGTTCACAAATTCACAGATTATTGTACACATTTACAAATCTGAGTCGATATATAGAGATTGAGATGCAATTTCTCTCCACACAAATAATAACACCAGCAATAAGTTGCTAATGAAGAATTATTTCACGTGTACATAGGTAATTTATTACAATGACTGCAGTCATGAAAGTCATTAGACTTACAACATTAAAAGCCATTGCCTTTTAAATATCAGCAGAATGAGAAGGCCACACTTACACTATCAATCACACCTGCTTTGGTTTAATAGGTGCAGCTCAACAGGACTCTGTCCAGTCAGTACGTGATCCGTACACAACCCTCCAACATCTGTCTGTCCACACTGGAATGTGCCGCCGTCGCCCTGTCCATCCTGGAGCAGAATGACGAAATCCAAGAGGTGAGGAGGCGAAAATACGATGCTTATTATTGTATCTGCCCTACTATTTCACCTCTACATCTGTATCTAAAATATGATATTATTATTATTATGTTGCCCATGATACAACTTGAGTG
Source organism: Ctenopoma multispine (assembly GCA_034779795.1). Lineage (NCBI taxonomy): Eukaryota > Metazoa > Chordata > Actinopteri > Anabantiformes > Anabantidae > Ctenopoma > Ctenopoma multispine. Next base: position 2,731,551 of record JAUYWH010000004.1, read on the forward strand.
ACATTATTTATAGCCTGTATTTTTGTTTTAGTTTAAGTATGCAGAATTAGCTGTTAGCAATTCCTATCTGCAGCATTCACATGGACATACAGACAATATAACTGGATTAATTTGATACTGAAGACGACACTGGTGCAACATCATATTATCTTGCATTAATTATAATGACTACTGTGTGACAGAGGTCGCAGTGGAACAGTACTGTATTTCTTGTATTTTTCATCACTCCTCCTTTTACAAACAATTTGTCCAGGTTCTGCTGAGGCCACTGAAAGCCCTGTGCTCCTTCCAGCTGCAGCACGGCGCTCAGATTCATCACAGCAAGGAGCATCTACTGAAGAACGGCATGTACGACAAACCCATGCCCAAGAACAAACGCAAGATAAAGAGGATGGAGAAACTCGTCACTGACCACAACATCTGCCCAAGATGAAGGAGGGACTGAGCAGAGAAAAGATGCTTGACTCATCTCTGCATATACAGATATTTACACTGCATCGGACAGTGTCATCAGGGAGCAGGCATAAAAACTACTGGACTGATTTATTTTTTTGATAATTACTGGGAGCTGGCTAATGTAACTTATGTATTTGTCATAGATTTAAAATAAATTTAGGGCAAATTAAATGATGATGATGTGACAATAAATTGCTGTTTTAAAACAGTTTACATAATCACTTCTAGCGTTTTACAGACACTGTGACGGTTCTGTTGTAACTGATTATCTCTGGCTGTAGCTGATCATACTGGAAATTGAAGGGCTGATTCTACTGCTGCTTTTATTATTGGCAGAATATTTATTCATATACTGTTAAATGACAACAAAGTAGTTATATCGATAATGCATTGAAAAAAAGGCAATTTTTCATGTTGCTACCAAAGACACAACAAGAAGAAAGTGATGTAAAAGTGAAGAACTTTATTATTCTGTATGAGTTTACCTGTAGTGATTGTTTTTGACTATGAAGCAGCGCAGCAGTGAGTTCTTTAATTAAGTCAGATTTGTACTGGTGGTAGAAATAGGAACACTTTATCTGCAGAACAGGGGTGAGTTACCCATTTAGAAGCTGTAAAAATGCAGCAGTTTCTGCAGGTCTTGTATGACTAAGTGGCAGCTGATTAAATGTATATTAATGGTAAAGAAGAGTTATGGTTCTTAGGACTATTAAACACATTTTATCTTTTTTTATATTCTGTATAATTCTTAATGGAATGAAATAATGTACAGAAAGTGCAGAAAAATAGTAAGACAGGTACAAATAGTACAATAAAAAGACATTTATCTACTACAGATGTTTTGTGTGTCTTGCTTTTACTTTGTGTCTTTATGGTGGGTTTGTCACCTCTTGCATGTAGTCTTTTTTTATTTAGCATCTGCTTTTGGCTGTTTTGTGTCTCTGATCGTTTCCATCTCTTGTAGATGTGTTATTGTATTTATGATTGTGCGTGTCATTGTGGTTCATTTTGCATTAGTTTGACAACATTAAATGTCTCCTTATGGTTTTGTGGCCATTTCGTTTGTTTTTGTTCATTTTTTTTCTTTCTTTTTGCATCACTTTGTAGATATTTGTTATTCTTTGTGGTTGTTGTGCATGTCAGTGTGGACATTTACTTTTCTTTGGTCATTTTGCATCTCTTGTTGTTTTGCTGCAAAACAAACAGACTTGCATGTCTAATTAGTCATTTTGCAACACTTTAGGTTATTTTAAGTCTTGTGTTTGTTTTTTTGGTCAATTTATGTATCTTTGTTGTTTTGCATCTGTTTGTTGATGTTTGTGTTGCATTGGGGTTGTTTATTGACTGACTCAGATATTTTCATGTGAAAACCAAAAACTACTTGACTCCTTGATCGTTGCAGTTATTCATTCAATTCAGTTCATCAATCTTATGTTAAGCTATGACAGTAAGTCACTTCATTAGTTGTTATTTACATGTTATACTGTTAATATAAATCTGCACAGTATAATTATTACTTCTGTTGTGGAGTATAGATGTAAAATTGCAGAAAATTGAAATATTCAAGTAGAATACGAATACCTCATATTTCCATTTAAATACACTACTCCAGTAATTAGTTACTGGTTTCTATTTTGTAATGTGCCTTCAAGTTGCCTTTGGCAGAAGAACTGCGCATGCGTGTTTCGTTTCGGCCCCGGTTGCTCCGCCATCTTTGTCGGCTACCCCATTGTTCACTCTGGAGCTAACAGCGGTGGTAAATCAGTTGATACTGCGCAATAAAATAACTTGACGGTGTCACAGGCGGCTGCCCGCGACAGTCGTGGATTTGCTCTCAGGGTTGCGACTTGTTCTCGGTCAGGAAGTTAAACAGAATGGACGATGACCAGCCCAAAACGCTGTAAGTGTGTGTCTGCGTTACCGTTAGCTAGCCAGTTGTATTCGTCACATAACGTTAACGTTCAATGGCAGCTTGTTACCCTGAGCGTCTCTAGCATGGTGAAAATGGAGCCCCGAATTTATTTAAATATTACGTAGTTTTTCGGTAGCTGCATGCTACCACCAGTTAAAGATCCGAAACACACTGTAATGATCCAACTCCGGGTAAATTCAACACATTGCTTGCCACCCGAACAGGGCTCAACGCTAGCTAGCTAATTCCAGAAAAATCTCAAATTAACGCGTCGCCTTCCACTGGTCGCTTAACAACGCCATGAACACAAAAATGATTTTCTAGTAAAATTAACACATTTAGTATGTTTTGTTTGTGCCGAATGAGAAAGCGCGACCATTAGCTAAATGTAGACCGCTTTATACCACAAATAAGGTTGACGTTGAGCACAACACTAAACCACCAGTTTTTTTCAATAGAGTTTGGCGTACGATAACCCCCCAAACGTTGCTTTGGCGAAAGAACCATGACTGCACATTTATAGGAACAAGGCAGGCTACCGGTTACCTCGCTTAATGTTAACATAGCCTACAGTGATGTTAATTTTGCTTTTGAGTTATTTTTAATACTTGGGTAAGATTAATTCTATTTAAAGCCAGCAGTGAACTGAAGCAAGGTCAGAAACCGAGATTTCAGTAACGTTACTTGTCCTGTTTGTTTGGTTGATTATTAAATGGAGCGATTACAGAAATATTTGGTTTACTCGGCCTTTAGATTTGATTATGATAAGACGTACTTGAATGTCAGATTTGTGTGCTGTTGGACGCAGGTTTTTTTTTAACTGATGTTTATTTTGTTTTTGCGTTCACAGCCATCTTATGATAAAAATATTATGTGAATCTACAATGAAACAATTATTTTCATTCAATTGATCTGCAAATTATTTTTTCCATTATTCAATAGCGTTTGTACCAGAAAATACTGAAATCTGCATGTTCTGTAGCTTGTTTTGTTCCAAAAGCCAAAGATATTTCAATCATCGTGATGTGTAAAAAATAATAATATAAAAGCATGAGATTTGGGAAGCTACATATAGCAAATTATTCTTTGTTGCTTTAAAAAAAAAGAAATAGTTACAGATAGTTGTATTTTCTGTTGGTCAACAAATTTCTCTTCTCTGTCAAATTTCATGGCAATACAGTTTATCCAATCCTTTTTAACAATGCTTTCAGGCAGCATCAGTTTACATTCTTCTTATACTAAGAAGAACAATCTGACTTGTGACAAACTTGTTAATATGGTTTTAACAAATCCACCAGCAGTAGATGTTCACAGCACAATTACACAAAGCAGAAAGAAAATGACAAGAATCTCCACTAAGAAGTGATTTGGCTTAGAAATGGGTTTACAGTGGGGTAAAGACTGCCCCCTTCCTGTTTTGTGTTTGTTTTTTTGGGGGGGGGGTTTGTTTTATTTATTTTTTTATGATTCAGATAATCAAACAAATTTTATTATTATTATTATTACACAAAGATAACACGAGTAAATATAAATGCACCTTTTAAATGTTGATTTTATATATTTAGGGAAAAACGTCTGCCAGAACTCAGAGATTTTTGAGGTTAAAGCACTGCTGACCAAAAATAACACAAAGGCTCATCTCACGTTTACCAAAAACATCTTGACTATCCTCAAAAATGTTGGACAAATATTCTTTGCACTGATGAGTCAGAGATTTAAGTTTTTTGAAGGTGTATGTCCTGTTCCTTTACATCTGGTGTAAAACAAAAACAGAATTTTATAAAAAGAACATCATACCAGACAGCAGTCAAATGTGGTGGTGGTAGTGTGATGGTCTGGGACTGTTTTACAGCTTCAGCACCTGGACAACCTGTATAATTCCATAATTGATCTCCATAATTGATGGAATCATGAATTCTGCACTCTATTAGAAAATCCTGAAGAAGAATGTCCAGCCATTAGGTCATGACCTCAAGTACTCCACCTCTGTGGAAACTTAAACCTTTAATTATCAAGAAAGTCACAGTGAAAAAGAAAAAGCATCAAACAGCAGATCTGTAGCATGTTTTCTTTTTCGGCACACACACAAGTTGTCAAATCACCAGTTACATCTCAAAACAGTAATCAGTAGTGTCTGTGTCTGTGGTATCTTTTGTTCATTTTTGTGTGTCTAGGTATGTGGGGAATTTGTCCCGGGACGTGACAGAGGCCCTCATCTTGGAGTTGTTTGGCCAGATCGGACCCTGCAAGAGCTGTAAAATGATAGTGGATGTAAGTTAATTACTACTCTGTTTCTCTCTGTCTTCTTCTGAAAAATCTTAGATAAAAAAACCTGTTTCTCCTCAGATGTCCTTCCAGTTGATCTACAAATATTTCTACAGAAGTAGATCCCTGGTGATACAAGATTCTTAAACCTGATGTCGATAATAATTTTTAAGAAATTAAAAATAACAATATAAAGGTTAATATTCTTCTATGTAACAGATTAAAACCTTTGTTGATAATCAGATGTTTTTACAATCCGCTGACAGTAGTGGAGATACTTACAATAATGTTATTTAAACAGTGACTATAATGCTGTATGTCTTCAGCTTACTAGCTGTCTTTCATCGAATACCCATAGCATTTACTACCTTCGTAGCTAATTAATTTAGCAACAGAGCTAAGCTGTATTTGTTGCCACACGTCATTTGCCCTGGTGGTAAAATCCACCTTATGTCCGAGCAAAGCGTGTGACCTTTCTGACACAGTTGACCTATGTGACCATGTGATGCACCAGAAGGTTGTTTATTGTTTTTCTTCTCTTTTCACCTGTGCTCGTGCCAGCTACATAAATCTGTTGCCATATTGTAAGATGATTGGGCAGCGGTGTGACCTGCATTAATTATTTTATCGTTGTTATCATAGTAATTATTGAGATAGTTTTAAGCTCAGTCTAGTTTATGCGGTTGTGTTTTGACTTTTTTAGGTTAAACGAAACATGATATGATTAGCGCGACAACACAGTCACAAATGCCTGCAATATCTCCATTCTGTCATCTGAGCGTGTAATGCAGGCAGTGTTGCTAATTGAGTGATTTTACTGACGTACTTGACGACTTTTAAGACCCTTTATCCTCGCTCATTCACCCAGACGAACAGTTTTCCTTAAGACATCTTTGAGTATAGTATCCAGTTCCTATGACATTAATGTGAACTCACATGGACTAGCCTGTTGCCAGCAGAGGGGTTACAGTGCTCTCTGGTGGGGGGAAAAAAACTATGCAATACACTGGTAATAAAATGGCTCAGGCACCTATTTTTGGCTTTTCAGTTCTCCAAGTTTGAAATTTAGCTTGAATTGTATCGGTTGGGATCTGTCAAGTAGTAGCACTTGAATGTTAATGCCAAATATTGACACGATTATATTTATTATATATTTTTGTAATTGTTACAGCAACTTAATCTATGTGTTTCCTATCCACTTTAGACAGCAGGTCATGATCCGTACTGCTTTGTGGAGTTCTATGAACATAGACATGCCACTGCCACAATTGCAGCCATGAATGGTCGGAAAATTCTGGGTAAGGTAAGCTATCATTTCTCCTGGGTGAGTGAACTAGTACAAGGCTGGGTGGGCAGGGTTGAAATAAAGTGGCTTCCTAAATCTTATCTCACTGCGCTTCTGCTGCTGCTTCACTTATTTTTTTTTTTATTCCCCTGTGCACTGAAATGACAGAGGTGGCAACAGCAGACTCTTATGTCTGTGAAGAATCCTAAAAAGATATTGTCTAAATACTCAACAACGTGAACTTATGTTTGTAATGGTATCCAACCATTTCAGTAAATAGACCATCAAGTGACTTTCATCAATTCAAAATGTGAAAGCTTTTATGCAGATCAGTCAGTTTACTAGGTTGTTTTAGTGTGTTCTGTTGTTCGATGTGTTGTTTTCTCACAGTCTTTGGCTTAAGAAGCTGTAAAAACTAATTCAGCATAAGACTTTCTACAATAACTGTCAGACTGCTGAGATTTATCATATACTGACACTATTTGTTATTTAATTTAGACCCATTCCTTTGTTTTGCATAGACGTTGAAGCTATGCGTTTTTTATTATTAGTGATTTTAGCATTATTATACCATCACAAAATCAGATCTGTGCACCAATAAAGTTCCAGTGAACTGGCAACTGACTCACCGATATAAACAACAGATCACACTGTTTCAGCAAATACTGAGCATTACAAGTTGTAAAGCCAGGATGTTTTTGTAGATTTTGTACTACATTATATGACAGACATGGATAATACTAATTTCGTAATTCAACAAAAATAAAGTGTGAATTATTACGTTACGTGTAAAGTGCTATTTGGGTTTTCTTACTGTCACTTTGTTCTCCACACTGTGTGTTTTAATGAAGACATTTTTGATATGTGTATGAATTAATGTAACATGGCCCTGTTGTTTAATAATGCTACATATACCATTCTTTACTTTAACTAATGCTCTTGTGTCCCCCTACATCTGTACTGCTGTGTGTTCTTTTGCAAAGTTATTTACACATAGAATCCACATAAGAGCAACTTCAAGAAAAATACACTCAGTTGAAAATATTTTATCCTCAACAGGTATTGAAGGACCATTTGAGGAGTATAACAAGTTCGTAAAAATCACTTGTTTGTAAGTCCCTTGTTATTTGGACCTTACTTCCTTCAGTTTTGCTCCAAATTATTAATAGACTGAGAGTGAAATGTTCCTGGTTATGAAGGTGAACTCTTGATGTCCCTTTTATATTCTCCATTGTATTTTACTTATATAATGCAAAGGTATGTAAAACCAGCAAATAACAATAGATAAATCAGTTTGTAGTGGTGCTTTAAGAACCCAAGTGTGGCATACAGAGAACACCTTATTAATAAACTTCAAATTAAAAAAAAATATGACCTAATTAAAACTGGTGTGTGAGAAAACCTCTAATCAAAGAAAAAGCACCTTCCTGCCTTCTGCAAACATGCTCCAAGTCTCACCTTTCCCCCCCCCTCCTCTTCCTCGCTCTTCCTCCTGCATCTGTCTCTGTTCCAGGAGGTGAAGGTCAACTGGGCCACAACGCCAACCAGCCAAAAGAAGGACACAAGCAGTAAGTAGATAAATCAGCGCTGTACAGGGGATCTGACGTACCTGACAGAGTGGGATCATTTTTTTGTAATTAACTTATAACACAATTATACATAAATAACACACATTATCATACTATTGTGTTGAGTTATTGTTTGTATGCATTACAATGTGACTGTGTTTCTTTAGGTCACTTTCATGTCTTTGTTGGAGATCTAAGTCCTGAAATCACCACAGACGACATAAAAGCAGCTTTTGCTCCATTTGGAAAAATATCGTAAGTTTATTGTCCTTGTCCATCAGTCTGTGTAATTCTGTGTTTTATAATTTTTGCCAATGAATCCCATGAAAGTAATAATTGTGGTCAGTCTTCTTTCATTCTTATTTCACTAAAATGTCTGGTTCTCAGCCGCAGCCCATCTGTTTCTACTAAAGACTTAAAAATGGGTCAAATTATAATGTTTATTTTTTTAATAGTGTGCAGTAATATTCTAAAGATGCCGTATTATCTCTGTCTTTCTCTGTTTGGATTTAGGTTTCTGACATTAATTGGATTGCCAATACAAAATATTCTATATATTATGTGCAGTTATAATTTAGTCTAGTTGTAATGGGTCTCTTCTTATTTGACAGTTCATTTATGCCTGTAGGGTTCAGTTTGATTTTTCTACAGCTCCGTATTGGATCCAGCATTGTGTAACTGTGAAGGACTCTAAAGATGGAAAATGTGACTTGTTGAAAAGATGTTCCACACCAGTGGGTTTTTTTGTGGCACAAATGAATAGGCAATATCAGACTTTGCATAAACAGACAATACTTATTAATAGACTGGTGTTTTTTTTTTTTATGGGATTGGTTGATTTTAAAAAATGGAGTTAAAATGGAGTCAAAAGTGTTGACTAAGGCTATCTTGTTGTTTGTACACAGGGATTGTCGAGTGGTGAAAGACATGGCCACAGGTAAATCTAAAGGCTATGGCTTTGTCTCCTTCTTCAACAAATGGGTAAGTGTCACTAGTGCTTGAGCGTAGGGTTTACACCAAGATTTTCTGTGTTTAGAGTTGGTGAGCCAGCAACTTTGTTGTTGATACGTTTTCTTTTCTGTATAATCAGGATGCAGAGAATGCCATACAGCAGATGGGAGGACAGTGGTTGGGAGGCAGGCAGATCAGGACCAACTGGGCCACAAGAAAGCCTGCTCCTAAAACTACAAATGAAAGTAAGCTCACACTAATTAAATTAAAGATTGATTGATGGACTGCACCTCATAAGGGCAGAGACACATCAAACCAGCACCAGTTTTTAAGTATATTTATTTGTGTAGCAGTTTTCATGTACAACAGCAACTCAACGTGATTCACGTCCACGTAAAAGTAGTTGACCAGCTTTGTAAGCTTAAATCAACTAGAATTAAGTGACGACGAGGATGACGCACCACAAAAGCTGAAGACAATGGCCAACCAGCACGGACGGTTTGCTCCTGTGTGATAATTAATGTCTCCATATCAGAAGGTGGCAGTATTCTTCATCATTCAGTAAGATAAAGTGGAAGGCTGCAAATTTGCAAATGAAGAAAGCAGCTTTTGCTCACATTTAACATGCCGAAATGGCTGAAATGGCCACTGCTGGGGGTAAAAGCTAGTACTGCAGAGACTCGCTGACCCTCAGCTTGTGTGTCATAGTCATGATTCTGTTTGGGAGCAGCCATTGCCAGAACAGCATTAACTTTTAAGCATTTCAGTTTCTTCAAATAAAGCATTTTACAGGTATTAAAAAGTATCAAATGTTTTTTTTTAGTGTGACGACAAGCAACGTGTTGTCTGTTTCTTAATCTGATTCTGGTGGGAAATCTCCAGCTCTCTTGTTCCAGACCTCTGAACCCTATATAAAATGTGAACCTTCCATAAATTATAAAGCCAAGGTTTCACTTAAGCTCCACAAGCATCTGAAAACAGCAGTGAAATAGTCACTGCCAAACACAAAATGCAACAATTTCAATTAATTTCCTGTGTATTTTCTTCTAGCAACCAACACTAAGCAGCTATCTTTCGATGAGGTGGTGAGCCAGTCCAGCCCCAGCAACTGCACCGTCTACTGTGGAGGAGTCACGACAGGTCTCACAGGTGAGTCGTCGATTAGTAAGAAGTAAACATATACTTCAGTAAAAGTAACAATAAGGCAGAGTAGAAAGTAGTGTAGAAATACTCAGAATAGAGGTCTTGTAAAAGTCTTCTATTAAAAGTAAAACTGCTCTTTGTGCCGTATATTGTTGGATTATAATCACTGATGCGTTAATGTGCTCGTCAGTTTAATGTTACAGATTATAGGAGCTGAGTAAATGTAGTGAAGTCAGTGTTGTAGTAAAAAAAAGTGGAAATGCTCAAAGTAGAAATCCCTCAAACAATACTTATGTACAGTACCTAATTTACAGTTTGTTTTGTTCATAGAACAAATCATGAGACAGACCTTCTCACCTTTTGGCCAAATAATGGAAATCCGTGTTTTCCCAGATAAAGGCTACTCATTCGTGAGGTAAGCTGAATTTCTGATTGATAAATATGATGACTGACTGTTAAATATGAACCATATAGTTGATCTGAAGTGATCTCTTCTGTGTTCAGGTTTAACTCTCACGAAGCGGCAGCTCATGCCATAGTTTCTGTCAACGGTACATCCATAGAGGGCTATGTTGTTAAGTGTTACTGGGGAAAAGAAACAACAGACATGGTCAGCCCCATCCAGCAGGTACAGATGCCACAGGTATGAACATTAAATTACATTACCTTCCCGTTGTGGGACTAGCTACAGTGCTTGGTTCATTTGACTGTGAGATCCTAATTTTTACTGCTGTATGATGTTGGTGCTATTTGATATCCTGCCTCCTAAAATATTCTTCTGCATGTCAGCAGAACACGGTGAGCTTCGCAGCGCAGCCTTACAGTCAGTGGGGTCAGTGGTACGGTAACACGCAGCAGATTGGTCAGTATGTGCCCAATGGATGGCAGGTGCCGACCTATGGCGTCTATGGGCAGACCTGGGATCAGCAGGGCTACAAGTGAGTACCGGGAAGGAAACGGCTCAAGGAACTGCTCAAGAGCCAACATGACAAAATATTTTTCCTTCAGATAGCACACAGCATTTAAGTAGGCCCATAATGTGAGGAAATAGTCAACAGTATAATAATAACCAGGTTTTATTGTCATTGTATTAAAGTAAAACAACATAGACCTCATTACACCCTCTTCCCTAGTGGTTACCCATCTTCAGTGGTGTCTTGGAATCACACAATGTGATTAATTTTAATTTTATAAATTTTTACTATAAAGTGCAGCTTTAAGGGAAAAATACATGTCAGTATTTTATTCTTTTATCTCCTGGCTAGAGAGCAAACAGAGGCATCATTACCTGCTTTGTCCCTCATTTGCATAAATGTATTGTTTCTACCTGCTCTTTCAGTCATTTACACGCTGGTGCCGGATGGACAGGAGTAGGCGCCGTGAGCAACGGCGGCATGGTGGAGCCCGGGCAGGGAGTCAACGGGACAATGCTAACCAACCAGGCTGGCATGAGCACCGCTGGCTACCACACCCACTGATCACTGGTCACAGTAGTCCTCTCTCTCTCTCTCTCTCTCTCTCTCTCTCGCTCTCTCTCTTTCTCTGCATCTATCTCTCAGCCTCCGAGGCCACAAGGATGACACTCTGCTGGGGAAGGAGTGCATTAGATGTGCTCTCTCTGTCTATTATCACACAAAATTGTTCTCTGTTAGGAAGGCTGGTGCGCCATTTTATCAATCTTACCAGCCCATAACCTCACCCACTGCCCAGAGTATAAAAAATACTATTTAGTCCACAACACTTTGTTAAAACCGCTAATGCACCTTGCATTCCTGGGCCCATTTTATTATTTAGTCTGTTTTTCTAATGCCTGCAGGTAACTGGATAACTGTAAATTATGTAATGTGACGATATATTTCTAGCACAGCCACAGTTTAGTTAAAAATGAATTAAATCCATATTAAAATGCAAATTTTTTTTTGTTTTCATCCCCTCAGAGCCGAAGAGCAAGGGCAGAATTTTATACCAGTGTTTAACAATTGTACAGGGATGAGAGGCTACCAGCTTTGACACAGGAAGAACACAATAGTTCACAGTAATGCAGCGCAGCCACAAGACATGTACTGTGTAAGGGGTGTGATTTTTATTTACTCTTATTTGGAACCTCTTGCTCTCACTGTTGGTCTGTCCACCTGTTACTAAAGTTAAATACAACTCCAGGCAAGTCCTCAGGGTGTTGTCAAGTCATTCTGTGAAATGTAGGAAATCACTGAGTAGTAGAAGAAGAAGAAGAAGACAGTTTGAGTGAACGTGGACGCCACAAAACCAGTAAAATGTCAGTGCTCCTTTACTTCATCTCCCAGAATGGACTGAGCAGGCTGAGAATCCAGTCTGTGGATAAGAAGTGTGTGTGTGTGTGTGTGTGTGCGCGCGCTTACGTGTGTGCATGAACTGATGCTTTTACACACGAGACAGTGTCCAGTTCACCTTCCCCTGAAAACAGAAAGGACTACACCATCTTTTGTTTGTTTTGCCACAGATAAACTAGACAAAGTGTCGTCTTCTTTATTTCGATTTCTTTCTCTTTTTTTTTGTTTTTTATTTGAGCGACTTTAAAATTCTGACGTTGTATAAAGAGCTTTTGCCTTTTTGTTTCATTCCAGGACTGTCCTAAGTTTGTTTGTAAAACATTAAGTGGCTATCAACTGTCAACTTTTTTTTTTTTTTTTAATTAGATTTTCAATATCTCAAATAAACCAATTGCAGGGATTACTGCCACTCTTATCTTACTTACCGGCAGATGAATATTGCACAAATAACTAAGGTTATCTTTTTGCGAAATTCTAAATACTAGGATTTTTTTGTTTGTTTGTTTTTGCATTCCACTTTCTTTTTGTAATTTCATTTGGGAAACAGTTTTATGTAAATATCCAAACGGTCTGTTCAATTGTGCTGAATCTGTATAAAGACAACATTTTAATTAAGGCTGGGGTGATGGATTCCAGAAGCAGCTGTTTGACAGTAGCATCCCCGTCCAGTGCTGGTCCGTGTACAGTCGAGTCAGTGCAACATTTGATTCTTCCAGCGGCTTGGAGGACAAGCAGCATTGCTATGTAATGCAAACGCCTTTAGATCGACAAGTAATACGTCATTTAAGTTATTCTGTTTTAAACCTAAAGAACGATTGTTTTTATAGATTAAGAAACAACCTTACAAGGATCCAATTTTTTTTGCACTGTGGCCACCGTTGTTTTAAAATAGCAGATAAATCCATTGTGTTGCCTTATTACCAGTGAGTTATTTTTGATTTAACCAAAAATCATCCGAGAGTAGGCGGTGCCTAAGAATGTTTTCAACCCATGTCTTGGCAAGGGAAGTTCTGTTGATGCTTTGGTAACATGGCTTATGTTTTTGCTTTGTCCCATTAAAATGCTGATGCTTAAAACAGCTCGTGCTTACACTGTTTGCATCCTCAACTTTAAAGTCCCCATCCGCTCCAAAATATGTTATGATACATTTGACCTAACTGTGTTGTCTTGTGTTTTCTGCTCCAGATGATGTTTGTGCAGAGTGTTGCCGTGCAAAGACAGCTTCTCTGAGCTCAGCTTACAACTTGATGAAAAACTTGTCTAATGAGTCTAAAGTGTCTAAAGTGTGATCTGCAGCATTATAACTTCCTGCACAGATACAGTCATACATGTTGTGGTGAAGGAGGAGGCATCTTTAAAAATTAACATTATTTAGTATATTCAAAGATCCAGATGTTTTCAAGAAAATCTTAAGGTTGTTGTTTTTTTGGGGGGGGTATTTTATTAGTATGTATTATGACTTAAATACATATTTGTATTTAAATCAGACTAAGTTTAAATGTGTTGGCATGTGGCTGTCTGTAGAGCACCTTTAAACTCAGGTGAAAAAAAGAAATGGAATGGTGGGTTTCTGGAAAAGTCTGGGGGATAATCCACTAACATAACAGTCCTGCAATAAATCAGTTCAGTTTTTGTTCAAACGTTCTTTAAAAGTTTGTTGGTTCGACTGTATGATCATGTTGAGTCTGTGGATTATACAGGGATAGGGTCACTGCTAAGTCAGCAGAGGTGGCAGAAGTACATAAATATAGGTAAAAGTTAAATTACTTTAACTCCTCTAATTAAACTACTACTAAAGTATAAAGTCTAGTCCAGATTTGTTCCACATTGTCCTCAGAAATAAGGTTTCTGCAGAAATTAAATAAAATGTTCAAACTTAAATTAATAATGGAACCCCTTCCAATACCTGATTTTAAAAATGTACATTCATTTAGTTTCTTCGATTCAGAAAAGTATAATTTAGTTAGAAGTCAATTAAAAAGGAAATGTTATGAAACTAAACTTTATAAAAGGAGAAAATAAAGTTTAGGTTTTTTGTAAACTCACAATAATACATCGTAAATTATTAGCTAATAATACGTATTAATTAGTATGTGTGAAGTAACTGTCAAATGAAGGTAGCACAGTAAAAAGTATTTACGGTATTTACCTGTATGTTGAGTAAAAAATAGAAGTAAACTGCTTTATATTTGTACTTTTGCTAGTGGTAGCAGTAATAGTACGATTCTGTTTTAATCTGTTACTCCTCTGTAACGTTTAACGGCATCATGATCGTATCAAAATAGTCAGTAGAATCCGTTTTCTCCTTAATAATTTACTTTTAATAACTTACATTTTCTTTAAAGTTTTTTGTGAGAGACATTTAATTTTACTTTCATTTTATGTCCTTAACGCACATTTCACCTTCGCTCAAACGTTCACTCGTCGACATTAACTACAACTCCCATGAGTCAGCGCGCTGAGGAGGAGGGGGCCCGCCCTCTCTGCCCCACGTGATCGTGTCTGGCCAATGGCGAGTGCCGTTACAGGCGCAATGCGGTGGTCGGGATGTAAGGAGGAATGGCGACGGTCGAGGCGGTGTTGGAGGCCAGCGTCGAGCTGAATTTGACCAAACAGAAGCGGATCACAGGTAGTTTGAACATTTTGATTTGAGACACGCACAGACTGCGGTCGTGTGTAAGACAGGTGGTGCGTTCACAGCCTGGAGCTGCAGCGGTGGCGCAGATGCGTGATGCATGTTGAAGCACGGTGCGGTGAAATTTGTTAGCTGAACTTAGGAGGCCACTGTGGTTGTAATGAAACTTTTAATGTGTAATAATACATTTGTAACACAAAAACAAAACCACACTGATTATTTTTCAGCTTTAGCTGTTACTAAATTTAGTTTACGGATTAACAGGTGACAGGTTTAGTGGACATTGACACACACACACAAAGTCAGTAGTAAAGAATTGAACCATAAAACACTATACTCTGTCATTGACTTATTATTACTCATGCATTAATGTGTGGTAGTTGGTTGATGGGAGATATTAACAACTTTCTATAGACAGTTAGTCATTAATTACAGGCTATTTAGTAACAGTCAATTAGCTGATTACTTGATTATTTAATTACTTGTTTGATTGTTCAGGTTTTAAAATCATCAGGAAAATGTGGGAAAGCAGCAAAAATATTTGGAATAATGATGTCATCTGTGCTTGAGAAAAACCAAAATTATTAGCAAAATATCTAATTTATCTTCTTTATATTTTAAACCACTAATCACTTCAGTTTAATTTTTTTATTAGCCTTTTTATTTCGAAAATTTTAATGTGTAAAGAAAGTAGTAATAAACTACATAAGGAGTAAAAAGTACAATAGTCTCCTCTCATCTGCGAGGGGGTTAAAGTATAAACTGATCTGCAATCATGTAGTAGATATACTTACTTGTATTTCACCACTTTATTACAAGTACTGTAGTTAAGTACAGTTTTGTACATTAGTTGAGTATGTCCATTTTACACTTTGTATTTCTACTTCACTACATGCTACAGGTTAGTATCCAGTTATGGCTTCAACTGCAGATTATTTTCCTGATCGATCATCTATAAAATGTCATAAAGTCATGAAAAGGCCATAAGGTAAAGTCTTCAAATGTTTAATTCAATGCTACTGCACTTGAGTTTCAAATTATTATTTTCTCATCCAAAAAGTTATAATAGTCAATCTCTTCATAAAATAAATGATCAGGACTGTAAAAATAATTTGGATGGATATTACTAATAATCCTTCAACAGTAAATGTTTTGAGCTCAGCCAACATGTTTTTAAACTTTTTAGTCAACTCACTGAAGCAACAGCGCAGAGTGTAGATCAGCTGTGAGGTGAGGCGTTCAAGGGACAGGACAGAGTGTAGGTCAGCTGTGAGGTGAGGCATTCAAGGGACAGGACAGAGTGTGGGTCAGCTGTGAGGTGAGGCATTCAAGGGACAGGACAGAGTGTGGGTCAGCTGTGAGGTGAGGCGTTCAGGGGACAGGACAGAGTGTGGGTCAGCTGTGAGGTGAGGCGTTCAGGGGACAGGACAGAGTGTGGGTCAGCTGTGAGGT